>CM075855.1:21720150-21832650 GCA_037975125.1 Latrodectus hesperus | reverse complement strand
AAACGAGGGAAAACAGCTTAGTAGGAAATGAATGCGCGAAGTTTAGAGCAATTTAATGTTTCATGTTGGAAGTGCGGAAAAGAAAATAAGGTGTATGTCAGAATAATTGCAGTAACAGATTTTACTCATGTGTCTGACTGAATTTTTGTTACATTAGAAACCTCTAAGCGCTTTGGAAAGAATAATGAAGGTGTTATCCCGAAAACAAATTTCAGTTCATCAGCTAAAAAATAATCCTAATTAAAAAAAAACATTTATGAAAATATTAATACTTAGTTTAAATATTTTTTCTTTTGTCATTCAAAATAAGGAAAATTGATCTCTGGAAAGGATCAATTTTCTTTCTAAGCTAGAGGTAAAGAAAATTTTTTTAACTGCAGCTTTAATTTCTGAAGAAGTTTTTCAAGAACCGTCATACATCAACATTTCATCTGAAATAATCCCGTCTCAGACATCAAATATGTGTAAAGTTTATAGAAATTTAATAATGGCAAAACTCTATCTCAACACGCTTCGAACTGACAGCTGATTTCAAGGAAAATACTTGTATTCTAATGCAAAAAATAAATGGTTCTCATCAATTTCATGTCAGCGTATAGTTACGGAGTTGATAATTTAAATATTTATGCTAGTCACGGTTTTTCACAACGTGCTTCATTTAAATACTATGAAAAGTATTGGAATCCAGCCATATGCAAACATATTAAAACAGAATGGACATTGAAAAGCACCCTCAGTTCCTATTGATTTATGGTTTCTTATAAATACACGCGGAATGAACAGAAGAACAATTTAACCTACTGTGAAACGGTGTAACAGAAGCCGCAGAACGAATCATCTTTCGGTCAGATCAACACATGAGGAAATTAGGAGATAAAAAATACTTGCAATAAATTTAGTAATTAAAATATATAATATTTGTAAGAGTTGAATTTGAAAATTTCGATAAAAGAAATTTTGTTTCCCATTAAAAATGAAAAGACTGCTTGAAACTAATAGAATGTTCATTAAAAATACATACAAGTTTATACTTTTCATAGAAATAATATTCAAATTTTGCGACTTTTCTGTGATAAAATTATGAAGAACTGTTATAAAACATTTTAACAACGAAGATGCATTTTACCTTGCAATGAAATCACTCGTCTAATATCTGTCAAATCGTTTCTCGTCTTAAATGAAACGTGAAATCATCACTCGTTTTATAGAAAAATATTCACTCGTCTAACATTTTCGAGCAGCATGTACGGTAAACAATACAATTTTCTGTGTTTAACCTCACTCAAAAATTAAATGAATTCTCCTTTGCTTTGTTGCCTTCTTCGTAGGTATCTATATTAAAAAAATTATTTTCATAACAGATTTTACCTAATTGAGATTTAAATAAAGACATGTATTCTTGATTATTACTGTTCAGCAAAATGATATACTTTTATAAACAGAGAACATACATAATGTAGCTTTAGCACAACGTATTTGAAATTAAGAATTATACTTATTTCATTATTTAGTTCTTGTAACTTTCGTCTTATTTATTTTCACAATATTCAATTTTGTTTCCACATCAGTTAATAAAAATTTCTGCAAATATAATAAATAAAAAAATTTTATTTCCAGTAAATGATTTTGGTTCTTATCAAAATCATTTTTTCTAATTTTATTAAAAATCTTTTTTTGATTTGAACGTTTAAGTTACTTTATTTTTTTATTATATTAAGTGTCTAAAAGATTTTATATTGTTTATAGAATATAAAATGTAAAATATATGCGTGTGCATGTGTGCGCGTATGTTAGGAAACATGTCCTCTATAAGACATTCTACATTATAGTATATGTATATATATATAGTATCAAGCATCAACATGTCTTACAGGTTTTATTATTATGGTCACTTAATAAAGTAAAAAAACTTTTAAAATGCAAAATACTTATACACCTAAATAAAAGGATTTAATCAAGGAATTATGAAATATTAATTTTTCTCATGAATATTTCTTTCATTTATTTATGAAAACATTTGTTAATGAAACATTTTAAAAATCTAAAACTGAATTTAAATAGAATAAAAATTGCAAGAAATTTTTATAAATTAAAATTTTATGAGCTATGCATAATTTTAAATTAAATTATGAAGCGAGTGTTAGATATTACTAATTATTTTACATGTTCAAATTTTTTGGATAAAAAATATAAATTAATTAGCTTTAAATGAGACTGTAATTAGCAGTTTATTATTCGTAAATTAGATTATATTATGTCCAAAAAATTTTACTGCGTTTCATCATTTGTTTTTATTATAATTAGGCCTTCTTGTTTAGATTTTTTAACGTTGGAAAGATTATGAAGGGAAAACGAAAGGAAAAAAAATGAAATTAATTATACATGTTATGTTATAAAAATATGTAACTGGATTCTATTTTATGCTTTTTTATGGTAATTATATTATGAATAAAAATTGATTGCATGAAATTGTCACTAATTATTTCAAAATTACATTATTTATATTAAATTTTTTTATTTCTTAGTTTTATACTTTCAATTATTTTGAAGAACATAAATTTATTTATTCTTCCTATAATAATGTGATTAATACGCTAAATCATTTAGGGCATCTTTTTTTATCTTCCAGATAATTCCTTGCATTTTGAGCACAAATCAAATTATTTCAAAATTGCCTATATTTTTATTGGTTAGTTAATTTTAATTACCTTTCTGTTTTCCTCTTATGTATTAAAATATATAAGACATAAATTATATTCATATCCTATTTATAATTTAAAAACTATTTTTTCAATTAATCATTTTTAAGTTAATTATGATAGTGAAACAAATTGAAATGAAAACATTGATATTCGAGCTGAAAATATAAAATCTTTAATAAAGTGGATGAAACAGTTTTATATTTTTAACGCAAGTTATCTTACCTCAAGGATAAAGGCTCGATGATTGACATCATAAGTGATTGATCATATCAGATATGATTGATCACTTCCCTCTTATTTCCCGGCAAAATCAATGAAAAATAGTATTTTTTATGCAGTTACTTCAATTGTATCATTTGATTACTTACGTTTTTCATCTTTTATTTTGAACATTTTACAAACAGTAAACAAGAAAAGGCTTAGGTGAGAAGAAATTATTTTATTTATAGGTGATGATTCAGAAAAATCACCATATATAATGTTTGAATTTTGTGCCATATCCAAGTTCAATAATTTAGGATCTTATGATTATGTTTTTTTGGAGCATGAGGATAAAATGACTATTTTCATAAGATTATAGCTTCTAAGAGATATACGCTGACTAACTTGTCTAGTGGTCAGCGTGCCTGACTGCGGATAAGAGATGTCCTGGGTTCGAATCCCGGTTCGCTCATGGATGTACTTTCTCTCTCTTATCCTGTCTTTGTCTTTTCCTTGTATGAATGAGGTGTAGATGGTTGTCTACCCTATAAACGGGTCCCTATGGCATGTATGTACAGCAGAGTCGTACTTTCACCTACATGGTGCTCTGATTAAAACGAAAGACGCTCCCAATCGACTTCATTCGCATAGCACAGCGAGCTTGGCTTGTCCAAGTGTCATTAATAAACAACACATCAAGAGACATACATGCTCATTATGTGTATCGAACTCAAAACGATTAAGCGGAAGTCTAGAGAGCTCATCATTTATTCACAGGATTAATAAGAGATTGAAACACTAAATTTGTGTGTGGTTATTACAACAGTATTCTTTAGAACTTAAAATTTAAGATGAAAAATGTTTGTTGCATTTTTATTTTCTACAACCACAGATATGATGTTGGAAGTTAGGGATGTGTTTTCCAGGTTACCTCCCTTGTAATGCATACTTACATAATAGCTTTTACTGTGATCTTCAATGTTAATTACATTTTTACTGTCATAAAATAAATAGTTGATATAAATTTTAATTTACTTTTTAGCTTTTAGTATTGAGTTTTCCTGTGTTAGCTACAGAAAAAGGTTTTTGAAATGGAATTTTTATATCTTTAAGCAGATGTTTACCCAAAATTGCAGAAATAAATGTTAATTTATGTCATAAATGCTAAACAGATAGTTTCCTTCTTTTGAAAAAATAAGTTCAAAGCATTATATAAAACATTTATAAAAAACGTCACAAGTTACTGAAGAATCAAAATATGGGAAAATAATTGCAACAAAACTAAATAAAGTAAAATTTGTGAGAAAAGCACACGAGAGGGAATAAAATTGTATTTCACGAGTGTTAAATTCCTATAATGATTTTAATTATACGCAGTCCACGCAAACTTTTTGTTTAAAGAATATGAATTAATTGGTTGTAAATGAATCAAATAATTAAGGGTATATTTCTCAAATTAGTCATAATTATATTTGAAATTTTTCACTTCTTATATAAGTTATGTGTTTCAATCATAATTAGATTTTTTGATGCGATTTCCTAAACTTCGGAAAAATTATCTAGAAAATAAAAAGAAAAGAAATAGTGCCGTGGAATGAAATTAATCATGCAAGAAATCAAATAAAAATGTATAACTGGTTTCTATTTTATCATAATTATATTATTAATACAAAATTGAATCCATAGTTAATAAATCTATCACTAATTACTTTGGAATTATAGTGATTATACAATTTATATTAATTTTTTTAAGATTTCTCATATCAATAATTAAAAAATTATTGAACATATTTGACTATGATAACCAATCTCCCAAAATTATTCGCCATCATCACAGAAAGATATTATGCTCATTAAAAAAGCAGTCAAAAATCGCTACAATTATAGAACTTTCGAGATTTTAATTTTTTATTTATTTATTTTTTATTTTTTTGCTGGTGCAAATTTAAATGAAATTCGGGTTAGGTATAAAAGCGGGTACCTCTTGTGTGTGTGTAGTTTATTGAAAAATATAGCAAGACAGTTTATTTTCTAGTAATCCTGGCATGGCAACTCTACTTTTCATGGCATTTGTGTAGCAGCCTTCTTGTTAATTACATCTTGGCACCTACTTAGCGTTAAAAAAATCACCAGAATCGGTAATCACTGCTAGACTTCTTAAAGCGTCCACTAAGCATTTCGGAAGAGTTTTTCATCGATTATGGACTATTCTCACATCAAAAAGGATAAATTCACAAAAACTTCCCGATATTCAGAATGAGAGACGTGTAAATAGTTATTTTGCTTACGATATCTCTCTTGGTAAATAAGGGTAGAGATGAAGACCGTTGCGTTGCAGGCCATTCACCTTGTGTTATTCCTGGAGAACTTTTCGCAACAAGTAGGAAAAAAATCCGGAAAATCCCTAAGAATCCAACCCGATAAACGCATTTAAAGAAAGGAAATTTTTAATCGGTGATCGACTTTGGAATTTCCACTGCGAAGACCAACAGGAATTTCATGAATTCCTGATATAACTGGAAACGATGATGCATTGCAAAGTGGTTTATCATAAGCTCAAAAGTAAGAATCGAATCACTAGCATTCAACATACCTAACTTTAAAATAATAATAGTTATTATTTTGAATATTGGAGTAAGCAAGGCATTAGTCTTAAGGTATAAATATTTTAATTTAAAATACTATTAATTAATAAAGTTTTTAAAAATTTAAATTTCCCTTGCCAATTTAAACTAACTATAAAGTGGATGTTTTGTCTAGTCTCTTTCATTTTGCTTTTTCTTCTTTTACATTATCAACATATTAACTGCTGGAATCAATGGGAAGAGGCTTCTCAAACAAATGCTTTTGTCTTTATATAAGAAATCATTTTATTAATAAAATGAACTTCACCACTACTCTTAGATATTCAGTGGTGAACTTCGCCTTGTCAGCTGCCACTCGATGTATATAATTTGAAGGTTGGAAGTAAATGCGTCGATAAGTCGGATTTACAACGCCGTCTCATTACGAGGTGATGTAGGTGAAACTTTAACTTTGACGCGAGCGCGTTATGGGTATTTGTTCTTGCTTATGACACTTGGACAAGCCAAGCTCGCTATGCTGTTGGCAGTGCGAATTTAAGTCAATAGAGAGCGTCTTTCGTTTGGAACAGAGCATCACGAAGGTGAAAGTACGACTTTGCTCTATTAAGTTGCCTCGTCATTTTGAACCATGGTCAGGTGACGAAGCCACACCTGAGCTGGCACCCTCCTCTCCACATCCACGCCACTAAAGCGGAAGGACTTTGGAAGTCACATATTAACGTTTACACGTCCCCAACCCACACAAGCAACCCAGTGAAGGAGAGTACACCGTGGTCACCCTCCCAACCACTGCCCACGGCAAATGATGCTTCACTTTGCTGCTATGGATATTTTAAACCAATGAGAATCGTAATAAAGTGATATACTCAGGATTTCAACTGTAACGAAATAAACAATCCCTTTATAGATAATGTGTAAATAAATCATCTGCCAAGAAACTTTTATCTGTGAATTCTGTTACAATGACCAGCAGTCGAGTCATGCACACAAAATTTTATACACCTGAATCAATACTTACATTCCCAGCAAATGATAAAAAGTGCATTCCATTCTTCTTATAATACTAACAAACTCTGACATGAGTCACATACAAAGGGCATCCAACAGCACTCAGTGTCTAACCTCTGTTTTATAGGAGGCCTTGTCCTCTGCAAGAAGTCTGTGATGCCTTCCAATAGGCCTGGAAACATAGGACAAAGATCGATGTAGAAGATAAAATACTTGATGATCATCTGAGTATGGACAGCCAGCGCATGTCATTACACATATACACAAATCTGTAAATCGGGTAAATGTGCATAAATGGTATGATACATAAATCTTGAAATCGATTAGGAGGATAACAGAAAAAATATCAAACTAACGCATTTCCAATATTACCAAAATAAGCAACACTCTCGCATGCCACCAGAATTTCTATGCGAATTTTGCTTCTTTAAATGGTGCTCTTGCATCAGGTTGTTTTCCTGTAACTAGATCGGCTATTGCCACAGGTATCATTTCAATTGGAGGACATTGCGATCACGACCTATTTAATTTCATCCAGTTGTCTTTATCACTAATGACACAATGGATTTTGGATTAAGCCTGAATTCAAGCTCACTATCTTTTGATAATGAGAGCGAAAGCCTAAATAAGCAGACCACCACAGCCTTCTCATTTAGAGGATCCCAACACTAATAATTTGTTTTGGTATCTTAACTGTAAATTGTATCCATTACATTTCAGACATTATACTCATTTAAAACACCCTGCATAGTTTTTACATAAATAAAAATTCACACAAACACGCATATATATATATATATATATATATATATATATATATATATATATATATATATATATATATATATATATATATATATATATATATATATATATATATACATACATATATATATATATATATATATATATATATATATATATATATATATATATATATATATATATATATATATATATATATATATATATATATATATGCGTGCGAGTATGTGTGTACTGTATAACCTTACATGCATCATAATATTTAAATTTTTAACAAGACATCTTTTTTTGACCCAAATTTTCAAATTCATTTTCATAGACAAAATTTTAATTGTTTGGGACTTCATTTAAAGCAGTGTTAATCTGAGTTCCATATGACTAGGATGGATAAGAACACTTCTAGCTTAGTCCTATTATTTTACATTCTAATCTCTGCCACTACAATAAATACTTGATTATAATTTAATTTTTAAGTATTAATATCAGGGACCTGTTTACCATTTATTTCTTCAAATATAACATTAGTTTTATGTTCAACAGTGTATGGTTTCGATTCTCATTTCAAACTTGAATTTTCGAAGTAATTCGCTAAGAAATATGAAATTACTAATGTCCTTACGGAATTTTATAAAAGCGTTCGTACAAAATTAATTAGATTAATCACTCAAATCAACAATTAATATCGAAGTAAATTCTTTCTCCTATTCATATTTTAGTTATCAAACAAACGTAATTTTCATGTCATTTTATTCTTTTTAATATAATCTATATTTTAACAGTATTCTCTTAAATTCCTAATAAATCTATATTAAAATATTATATTTAATTTCAGTAACATCCCCTAAATGTCCTATAATTCAATTAAATGTAGCACAAACAATAAATACTAACCATTGAATACTGATAAAAACTGTCAACTATTTGGTATAGATGCCGTATAATCCAGGATGCCAAATTCTAAATTTATTTGGCGACTGAGAAATGTTGCCAAGATGACATATTGTGACGTCACATGGTGAAATAAATATTAAGGTTTCCAAAATGAAATTTCTGCATAATTCTTATAGATCAGCATGTGTATGATGTAATAAAAACCAGCTTGCCGGATAAACAAGAAAATCCAACAAAAAAATCGCCAAGCTCAGAATTTGGTATCCTGGATTGTGCGGCATCGGTGCCTACCATTCTTTATATGGCTATATATTCTTACAACATGACTTTTAAAATGTGAAATAGTTAAAGCATTGTTCATTCATTTTTCAAAGCATTCTCGCTTCTAGTTAGAAAAGATACATTCAAGTGTCAAAAAATTAGCAAGCTTTCAATACAGAGGATGTTTACTCATTTTTGCAACGATTTTGCAAATATATAATTAAATAAATATAAATATTTCATAATATGTTCATTTGATAGCCCTTTCTCTGAACTATGATATTATATCTTGATTTAAAAAATAAATGACTTTTTCTTAAAACGCTAAGGATGATATTGCACCGCTCTTCTTTCATAATCTTCCAGAGTTCATCAAATGTTTTGGAGTGCCGCTTATAAAGAACTTGTATAAAAGTCCAAGTACACACAAATCCATAGGGGAAATACCAGGGGACTAGGGTAGGAAGCATTTGAAAAGAATAGATTTAATTCCGGTTTCATGTTTTTCAAAAAACAGCGGAAGTAGATTTAGAGGTATGGTTTGCAGCCTTAACTTGATGAAACTTAACACAGTGAAGATTGTTTGGATAAAGGAATGAAATTTTTCTTTGGAGAAAGGTGTTAAAACATGCTTCTGATAGTAATCCAAATTAATTTTGACACTTTTTCCTTATTTTGAGTTTTCCGCTATAAAAAAATCCATTAATAACCATAAAACCTTTAGAAAAATTTTCCTTTTTTTTTAAACCACTTTGTTAAGAATTTTTGATCTCTTTTCTGGTAGTAAATCGATCTTTTTTTGGTGTAGTCAGATAAATATATCAAAGCTTCATCAATTGTAACTACATATTCCCCTTTTTCACTCGTCAAATAATATTCATACAAAATATGCATTTAGACTTACGCTGACAAACATATTTCAGTATTAGGGGTTGTACATCGTCCTTTTTTCTTTGATCAACTTTAAATCTGATTTTATAATTTTGTTCTCATTTCTAAAAAAGATGTTTAAAGAATTTCAATATTTTTTTGGGTAGTAAAATTTTCCTTTAAAATATAATATATGAATTTAATTTAATAAGAGGTGTACGCATATTTGTTTGGGTATACATTTTTTCTTACTTTTTTCCCAATAAAATGTAAACATTGACGATTCTTTCTTTTAATGTAAATTATGTCCCTTACTTTACATGTAAAAATGTATGTCATGGTTTTCACATTTTTTAATAATTAAATAAGAATATTTCTCTTTGGATAGCATTAAATATAACTTTCGACCCATTTTTTTATTTTTCAGCGACATTTTTATCAAAGACTATTTTTAATGCTGCAAAAGATAATTTAGACCATAACAATTTGATACCAGTTACATTTTTATTTAAAGTTAAAATTTAATTTCATTTAGAAAATTAGAATCATTACAAAAATGCATGACCACCCTCTATAATATCATATACCACAACATAACATAGCATGGACTAAATAAATGTCTAAAGTTATTCCAGAGGAATGAATTCTTCAGTGCAATCTACATATCTATAGGAGTGCAACAGATAAGTATCTTCTCTAACAACACATAGCATGATATCCCATACATGTTCTAAAATGAACGAGGGTGTAAATTTGAGTAGTTTGATTAGAATCCAAAATTAGAAGAATGATCTAGTAAGACCACTATTTAAAACAAATGTTTTACAAAAAATATTGTTAACCGCTCTTCTAAATAATTTCGAATACACGATTTTTATTGAAATAATCAGGATTTTGAGCCAACATTTGAAAAATTTGTTCTTTTCACCTATGATAGTTACTTTCAATTCGTACATAGAAACACAATGACAATTACGGACACTTGATGAGCCAAGAGATTCAATAAGTTACATATGGAATTCATGGCTGTGAACTACGAGTTCACCACCTTAAATTCTCAAGTCTTTTCCTGAAACCAAATTTTAATTGATCTAGACACATTATTTGCTTTTTTGCAAGTACCACAGCCGGCTACAAGTAAAAGTTAACTTCTCAACTTTTTCATACCTAGTTCGATACACAGCACAATGACCCTCTAACGAATCTTCCTATTGATTTTACGTTATTTTCTAACTTAACTAACCATCTGGTAAGGACTTTTTTGGGGTAAATGCGTCATCATATATAAAAATGTGACCCAGTGACTAATGCAAAGAGCTTTCACCATCTTCAAGATGTCGGTTTCACCCTGTTTCAAGACTAAATGCTGTTCTCCAAGGTTGGGGGTTTAGGGAAAAGCCACAATCACTCTGCCTAGCAATAATGATTCAGAAATCTCAAAAAGAACTTTCCTGACTGATTCATTCCCGGTGGGTTAGCAGGAATTTGGACTTGTCTGGCGATTGCTTTTATACATCTCTAGTGATATTGGCAGATACCAGTCTGGTTACCGAAAAGTAAAATACAACACATCAAATGCAATCAATAAAACAAATTCTAAGAAAAACAAACGAGTTCCGATCATTTTCTGATCAACAACAAGTTCTGATCATTAACATTGATACTTATCCTTTTTAAGGCTGGAAATGGCGCCATGAGCAGCGAAAAATTAATTGAAGCCATGAAAAAACTCAATGGACTAACGAAATGTGATTAAGTCGTGCTAAAGGGAATCTTAAGAATGTTAATGCATATGTAAAAGTCTTTCGAAACATTTCTCTACAGAATGGGATTTGCGAAAGGGAGAATCCTCATCCAGCATTTTGTTTAATTAATTTGGTTTTAGAAACGGTTATAAGAGATTCTAAGATAGTGGAGCCGTCCAGTACAAAATTATCCAACTATTTACTTTTGGCAATAATATTGATATCATTGGGAGAACTAGAACCAGCTGTGTGTCGTAAAATTTTCATTTAACTTGACAAGGGAACATGAACATTGGGTTAAGGCATTAAAGAGGGCAAAACAAAATTTATGAGTGCAACAAATAAAGAAACAAACACAGCCACTCTGGGTATCAATAACTACAAATTTCAGAAAATGTAAAGTAAATTAAATATACTCACAGTGATCTGAAGCTGCAATTATATAAATAATATAATTAAAAACAGATAGTATGTAGGCTAATGTAGGGTTTGATGGCCTTAGAATTTAGCTCTCCCCTTAGAATATGATGGCCTTAGAATTTGCTCTTTTTACAAATTCATCAATACAGAAATAAAAATAAGTATACATGTCCGTATAAGTACCTAAGAAAACATTTTGTATTTTATGTGAGTTGGCTCTTAACAAATACGGACAAAATTGTTTATTGATTTTTGTAAAAAAGAGATTTTTTTGAGCAAATAATTTTTTATGTTGCAAATTTACAGTTTGCATACAATTTAGGACGAAACCTTTAAATACAATTTGAAATCATGTTGTCTTAAATTGGTAGCCGATGGCTGAGTCCCGAGTCCTTAACTCTTGGTCCCGGGTTTAAATTCTGGTTCGGGAATGGATGTTTCTTTCTCTCTGTGTTTCTCTGCCCTTTCTTCTGAGATGATGCATGAATTTGGCCTACCCTATAAACGGGTTTGCAGTGGTAGGGCGTGGACAATGCTACTCGCCTCCTTTGCTTTGTTTACATGTGGGTAAAAATAAATGAGTAGCAGTTTCTGGCCTTGTAGTGGTGAAAGGTTAGTCCCCGTTGTTGAAAAAATGTATTATTTTGAATAGGAAATTAAAGGTTCTTATACATTTGTAATTCTGAAATTTTAAAAAAATGTGTGCTGTATGAAATTAACCCATTATTTTTCTTATTAAATGTTCTAAGAAAATGTAACTTATATCAATTACATCAATGTCTTAAAATTATTCTTGTTTACGCTATGAACACTTAAAATGGGTGATGATTTTGGGGTTTTTACAGTTTAGCAACATATTTTATACACACACACAACTTTCTTCTCTAATATAGTCTTTATACTAATTCGTTTTCGTGGAGCCTACCGATGCCAGTGAAGTTAGCGTCCCCGACTTCGAAACAGTAGGTTCCGGGTTCGATTCCCGATTCTGGTATGGACGTTTCGTTCACTCTCTTTGTTTTTATTTATGCATTCACTTAATAATGTATTTGTATTCACCAGAATGTCTCTACTTGTTCAGACCAAATGTTTGGAGAAAAGTCATGTGTACTGGTTAAATACTGACAAAATACCTTTTCATTTCTCAGAAGAAGAGATTCAAGAAGATGCATCTTTTAAATGCTCTATACTGAAAATACTTCCAAAACTTTCAGCCAAGTAAGAAAACGTGTTTAAAGAGGACCAGTGTCCTTATCCTGCAGATCACTTTTGTCAATCATTTTGTATTATGGGATAAAAATTTGAGCTTCTTTTCCTTTTTTTTTCTTTCTGAACGATAACGTTTGAGTTGTGTCACTTAAAAAATACACATGCGATACATTGCTTATCAAAATGCCAGTAAAATACGCTATGTTCGACAAAAAAGTGTTTGATAAAATATTTGACACACGGTTGGACTTATAATCTCCTTAAAGTGTTTATTTTCTCTTAAGCATAGTGCAGAATAAAAATATATGCATAGTTGCGAAAAGCATATACAAAAATGAAAAATAAATAAGAATGGATAAATCACTCTATTTGTCACGTTCTTAATAAAAATTATATCGCGTCAAATTTAATAGTTCTTTTTTGAAAAAAAAATTGGGAAGAAATTATTCCTCCAAATTTTAGAAGTAAATTATATATATATATATATATATATATATATATATATATATATATATATATATATATATATATATATATATATATATATATATATATATATATATATATATATATATATATATATATATATATATATATATATATATATATATATATATATATATATGGAAAATTTAAAAGACACCATACTTAACATAAACACGTTTATTGCTTTAGGAATAATAAAATTATTTATTATTTATAATTTTTTTTATTTTTTCAGGAGATTTGCGAATGTTTTCATACTTGGAAATATTGTGATGAAAAAATATTTTTATATTTTCTGCTTTAAAATACAGAAGCATATTTTTTATAGAGTGATAAGAATTAAGAATTCAGTCACCACACTGATAATCCGCAAAATGGAAACATACTAGTATTCTTAAAATATTCTTGGAAAATTGAAATTTGTATTAGATATTCCTTTAATTATTTTCCTTCTGGACATTTAAACTAAATTTAGTTAATTATAATAATTAATTTTAATTTTTTTTATATTTCATAATTTTCTTTCAAGTCACATGTTAATCACACTGGCAAATATCAATAAAATTGATTTCAAATCACGTTTATTTAATCTTAGCGGAAATATTTTTATAATAACAAAACTGGCTAAAAGTTTCTTAAGATCAAATTTTTGGAGAAAAGTTTTATCTCTTATCAAATATAGACAAAAATATTATTTTATTTCTTTCTAATTCAAGAGTAAAAATCAAATTATTTACAAAATTCATGAATCGGCTTTTTAAAGTTATTTTTAAGTTGAGAATCACATTTCCAAGTCCTGTACCAAGTAAATGAAGGAGCACCGAAATAGACTTGTATCTCATCCTCTCCTGAAATGGATTTTCAGTACAAAAGGTAATCTCCCTTTTATCACAATTTTTGTACTGAAAATAAATTTTTTTAATTCAGTTTTTCTTCTTTTCAAAACAATTTTGGAGTGGAGTAACTGCAAAAAGCCCATATTGTATGTATTGGCTATCAAAATGCGTATAATATATTATATTCCACTCAAAAATAAAATATTTTCTGAAAAAAACAAGACACAGAACAAAAACGTAATAGTCTCAAACTCAATTATTTATGAGAGTAATTTCTTTAAATATCATGTAGAATAAAATATTTAGAGTTAAAACAAATAATTAGCAAAAGATGAATTAATATTTCATCATGTTTTGAATAAACTTTTAATCGCCTCAAATTTTATCACTATTTGTGGCAATAAATTAAAGAATCATAAAATAATTGCTTGGTAAATTTTCAGTTTTGTGATTAATTTTTTTTATGTTTTGGGTCCATTTGTAGTTTTTTTTATTTTCAAAATTTTTTGAAAAATATTTTGAATTTGAAAGCTGCAAAAAAATAACAATAAAATGACGTAAAATTAGGAAATTTTTGTTCTCAATTTTTAAAAAAGTTATTCTCGAATTTATTGCAAATTTAATAACATTTAAAATGATTACTAAAATTTAAAACTGCTATTTAGAAATTATAGTTAGATTATAAGTGTAAATCAGTACCTAATTATTGAATTCTATGATAAAACTACGATTTTCTAAAAACAAATTATCAATTTGCCAGTTATCTATTCTCCAAAAATTTCAATTAAAAAAACCAAATGTGCTTTAAAACAGGAAAATGAAATATTTTGGCTTGAATCTGAAGAAGTATTTTGTTAAAAAATTTGTGAATGGTGAATAATTCCTCAAATAATAAGTTTATTTATATAGGCTTTTGAGTGTTTTAATTGTTAAAATACATATTTGTGTTGATTTCTATGCTACATTCAAAATTTCTGGAAAATTAGCTGATCCGCAATAAATACACCCCAATTTTTCTTGTAATCTGTATTTTACTGTAATCTTTTTCGTTAATGGAGCTGATTAAATGATAAACAGTTAAAATTCAACTAAATACATGTCTTCAAATTTGTATCTGCAGAACTTGATTGGAGATCTACAGTGGGAACCTATTCGTCGCCAAAAGTCATTTAATTTTAAATCTTATTTTAGGCCTCATGTTGAAGCAGTGAGAGGACACCGCTCTTCACAGCAGAGTGTCCCGAGTTCGATTCTAGCTCCAGTCGAACAACAGCAAATGAAGGGTGGCCTTCTGTCATTTGAATAGGTATTTCGGATTTTTCCTGGTTTCCTTTCTTGAGAATCTGAAATACGAAGCCCAGTGGACATCGCTGTAGAATTTAATTTGATAGTTCTTTGGTTCGATTCTCATATTGGGTATGAATGTTTATAGGGGCTCGGAATCTACTTTAAACTGTAGATTCCTACTTAAATTGTTCTTTTTGGCAAAAATTAAGTGATATATAAAACAAACTAAACATGCTTCTAGGCGACATGGGCCCACTGCTTATAATAAGACCCCCGGGAGATTATTTACACTGCAGACCTTGAAAGGTCTTACAGCAGCTGTTACGCCATTCATGACATTAAATTTTAAATATTATTATTATCGAATGATATGCATTAATATGGTTCAATAAGATTTTTACACAATACAGTTTTCTTATTGAGGACTTTTTAGGAATCCATTCTCTGCGTCTCGTTTATTAAGGCGAACGCTTCCTTTCGAGAACTGATTTGCGACTGAATTCCTAATTCAATGTCACCATCCCCTTCGAAATCGTAATTCGAGGCACATCCATCCCTCGAAATGATCCCTCGCCCACTTCCCTGGACGCGGCAGCCCAGTGTCACCTGAGCCGGCCATTAATCTCCTCCGCCTAGGTAAAGCGACAGTGCGGGGGAGGGAAAAGGGTTTCGGGAAAGGATGCTCGAGAGTAGTTGAAGGGGTGGAGCGACGACGCCAGCGCCATTCGCAGAAAACAAGGTGCATCACTTCGGTCTGAGGCCCCCTTCGGAGTGGGGTGTGCACGCGAGAAAGTATCGCTTGGTGGAGAGACTCGAGCCGGACGATATCGAAAGAGAAAAGCAGACAAAAAAATTGAAGACCCTTGAGTCAAGCAGCCACGTTCCACTCAACCCTCTGGAGCCCCTTGCACTGGTCTCGAAGCTATGTGACTCACTCGGGGATGCTGAGGAGGATGATGAGGATGATCAACAGGAGGTTCGGGTGATAGGAGGTGAAAGATGCTCAGGGCCGGGAGCCTGGCCGCATGCCTCCTCGTCCTCCTCTCCCTCGTCATACACGCTCCAGGTAAGAGATCACTTCACTCTCGCAGGCGGCCCTCCCGCTGTGGGGATTAAGTGGCCACGAGTTCAATCCCCGGATCAATTGAGACTTGGCCTCTTACTTGATATGTTCTCCCTTCAAAGCTCACATTCTTTCCTTGCAAAATATTCTTTGATTTGTTAGGAATGTCCCCGTCCTCTCGGCCATCCATAAGCGGAACAGTTTTAAACGCATTTGCTTTGCAGCAATATGTTAATTATCATTACATATTGCTGTGTTATTTAGTGAAATTGATTATTAGTATAAATAATTAATATAAATTGATTTGAGTAACTTATAAAGCAGTATTTCCAATAAACTCATATGCGTTATGGTTTAGTTCTTTCACTGCAATTAAATTTAAGTTTTCATTTAATAAAGAGTTTTAATACTTCTTTGTTTTCAACGCAAATTTCAAATAATTTATTTCCGAAAAAGGATTAGTCAACAGGAATATATGATTCTTTTATTGCCTTAGCAAATTATAAGCGTATTACTTTAAAAAATTAATATTTAATATTTGTGAACTTATCTCAGTAAGTATTACAGAATTATATTTTTGTAATGTAATGTAATATTGTCTTCTAAATGAGAAAATGGCAGCATGTATAAGTATTGTTAGCAGAAAAATAAATTACAAAAATAATTGATAAAAGGAAATATAATATTTTCACAACCAAATAATAAATAATATAAATATAAATTAATAAATAATATTTAGGAAAAGTTATAAAAATTGTATATAAAATAAAAATATTAGATACACAATACACAAATAATATATATATATATATATATATATATATATATATATATATATATATACACACACACACAAAATACAAATTTTTCAAAAATAATTTTCAATAGGCTAATAGGCTATAAAATATTACTTTTGTTTTATTATAATCACTGTTATTAAATAAATCATAATATTTTTTAAACATGTAGACAAACATAAGCATGAAAAATGCTACCTGAGAGTTTACTTTTCAATCCCCGTTAATGCACTTTTTAAGAAAACTGCGGAAATTTCATTTAAAAGATTATTTAATTATAGATGCAGATGCTTCGTATTCAAATTGCTTATGGCAATTGTTTTGTTGTTTAATTTTTTTTTGCATGTGGCTATTTAAATACAAGAAGTTAAATCAAAGCGTACAGAACTTAATGATAACTTTTTTTATTTTAAATTTCCATAACGTGCTCATACTCAATTTTGTTCCTTAGCTTATTTGAAAACGAAATCATTATAATTTTTATCTATATTTATAAATAATAATCACATTTTTTCCTTCAATTTTTAACTTAAATCTTTATACGTAAAGAAAAAATAAGTGGCATTCAGTCAATAATACGAAATTAAATGCGTGATAGGCGTCATAATTTTATTATCCACATATGCTTTAATTTCAAAAGTGAAAAAAATTAGCCAGTATATCAATTTTTTTAAGGCATTCATTAATCTTAACCGACATAAAATTCAACTCTGCGTCTGTTTGAAATTATAGTTATGAAACATTTTCAAAATTACCTTATTTTTATATGGTCAGTAAATGCATTATGATGAGTCCATTTTTTAAATACTACTCAATGTTATACAGCTTATTATTAATTGTAAATAATTTCTTTGTTATTTTGAAATATGTAAATGTTGTTTGCCTTTTTTAAAAAAGTTGATTAGTTTAATAGCGAAACATAAGTATTTTTATGTTAAAATAAAGTTAATGGAAAACTTATATAATACCAATTAAGATTTCGAGGTAAAAATTTAAAATCCTCAGTTGTTTGCAAAAGCTCACTTTCTAAGATGATTTAAAATTATTTGAATTAGAGGGACTTATTGTATTGATAGTAAATATTTGAGAAGTTATGAAACGGGCTCAGAACATTTTTGGAGCAATTTATCTTTTATTCTTGCGCCAAAAATGTTCTGATAGATTATTGTTTTCTCTCATTTCATAAGCATTTGACTAAATATTGATTTTCACATATAACTAAAATATTGCCCATCGAAGAGTTTATTGTGAAAATATATGCATGAAACACAGTTTTACAACACATTATTAATTAAATATTTCTCATCGGCATTCCTCATCACGCTCTTTTAGGGCACGTTCATTAACTGAAATACATATGTAGTTTAAAATAACAAACTGATTTAACCTCTTGTATTTAATGTTCTCATTAATAAAATTATTAGTAGTTTCGCTAAATTTTATATTGTTGTTTATTATTAAAAGATATTACTTTTATACAGAATTTCAAAACATTTCTTTCTTTAGCTACTGTTGGTAGTCATTGTTTTAAAATATAAAGGGAATAACTTAAATTAAGTGAAAAGTAATTGAAAAATCTCATAAATATATGTTTTAAATTTTATAAATATTTTACAAAATGAATTTTTTAAATTACTAATTTTTTGACCCCATAGTTTCAAATTTTTAAATGATAGCTTAGAGTATAATAATTTTTTTCCAGCCACATAGGAGTAATTTTGAAAAATAATAAATAAAGAGCAATTTATAGTTTCTTTGAAAACATTTTTAAAAAATATCATTTCGGATAATAGTTCAAGATATTTTTCTGGAGAACTGTAGCTTCTTGTCGCATTTAATGAAGATGATCATTATTTTATCATTAATTCTAAATCCCTGAAAACGAACAGTTAAAAATTTTACAGATTTTATTTTTTGACAAAAAATAAATAAATAAACTCTCTTGCAAAATTTTAAATGACATTTTAATTTAAATGCTATTGATAATCAATGGATTAAAATTTAAATGGATGAATTTATACAAGCGTCATAAAAATTAATTTCGCACACAAATCTTTATAGAAATATTCTACTTAATTTGTATCTGTATAATTCTATTCAATAAATATTCTATTAAAAATATTCAATTGAATCAATTTATTTTCTTAATTTATATATTTTATAAATTGTTTATTTTTCTAAAATAGCACTGCAGGATTTGTTGAAATATTTTTAAGGAAATAAGGAATTAAAAAAATAATTAATTGGAGACTTTAATTCATTATCATTGTAAAAATAATCAATGTTCACCTTCGCGACGCTTTGTTTAAACAAAAGACTTAAATCCGCGTAGCCAATGGCATTGAGAGCTTGGCTTGTGTCAAAAGTAACAACAATAGCAACAGATAATTTATCCACAATCAAAAAGATTTTCCATACATATTCACAAATTCTCGTTATAAATTTGTTATAATACATTTATTTATTGGATAACTTGGTTATTATAAATTGTTAATATAATACCTGATAAATATGTTTTTCAAGTAAATTGATTAGATTTTTCAATATTATAGCAGAAACTACATATTTTTATGCGTGAGGAATATAATTTAAAAAACAATCTTTACAATACAGTATTTAAGTACCGACTGTTTAACTGAACCCACTTTCTCAATGCACAGAGCAAAATGTATATAATTTTACAGTTTATCTAATAAAATTTATGTATCTAAATGAATGTGTTGAAATTGGCATAAAACTACGTTTTGTTATAAAAATTGAAAATAATTAACAAATCACAAATCAATAATATAATTTGAAACAATTATGCTTACAAATTATTTCTGTTTGGCAATTTTTTTTAAAAAAAATTATACCTAGTTTTATTGCAGTAAAAAATAAAATATAAATAGCTTCCTATTCCTTCTTTCATTAATTTATTTAGTAATTCAATATTACTTCAATTTCAGCAAACATTATTTAATTTACAATCATATATTGAAATAAAACTCAATTATTTTAAAATATATTATAGTCTCTGTGCCGTATAAAATATTATTTTAACTGAGACCAAAATTTAATAAATAATGCTTTATTGCATAATTATTTTTCACGTGGTTTTGTAACAGCGCAATTCAAAGTTCAATAGTTTTTAAAATAGGGTATTTAGTTTAATCAAAATTTCATAATTAAGAAGAACTAGGTACCAAATTTATAAAAGGTACTATTAATCCATTAACAATTACAAATTTAATAAAATTTATAAAAATTTTTGATTTTATTTTTCTTTTCATGTGAGAGATTCATTTCTATAATATATATATATATATATATATATATATATATATATATATATATATATATATATATATATATATATATATATATATATATATATATATATATATATATATATATATATATATATATATATATATATATATATATATATATATATATATATATATATATATATAATAGATACGTATCCTATATATGCGATGATCTTATATCAAATAGGAACTTACATTATTTATGCATTATATCAAATTATTCATGCCTAGGATATATATCATCTTGAATTAATCATTATATTTTATAACTTTTATACTTTTCATGCAGATTTTAGTTATTAAAATTAATTTTAAAATTCAAAATGGGCGTATTATAAATTATTTCGGGAAGCAAAATCTGCAATTTACATCGTTTAAAGATAAATGTAAACATTTCTTAAGCAAAACATGTTCGTAAATTTAACAAATTTACTACAGCTTGAAGTTCCTATTTACAATAAATTGCATTATTAATTTAATAAGATATTATTTACACGTATTAAAAAATCTTATCAAATTAATAATATTTACGAAAATAAATATTATTTAAGTGTTTAATAAGACATTATTTAAACAAAAAATACAGTTTTTATTTCTTATAAATAAATAAAAGCTGATTTTTGTGTTTTATAAGACTGAAAAAAATTCAATCGTTCACACTATCGGAGTAAACGGGGCAAAAATAGAAAAGTGTATCATGAGTTCTGATTTACGATGGGATCAATATTTATAAAATATGCCGAAAAACATTTGCTTTATTTTATCGAGATAACAGTTTCATTTTTATCTCATCATGCAATATGCATTTATCGATTCGAATTCCATTATTTTACTCGAGCACTGCTCGCGTCGCGCGCTTCCAAGATGCCCAGCTTTCGTGAAGGCCACGATAAAATCCTTTTGAACTTAATTTTAAAAAATGTTCCATGGAATATGTTCTTAACTAAATCAGAAAGAAAAATTTCTTAACTTATAACTAACTATAACTTATCTTAAACTAAAAAATCATATACTAATCCAGAAGCGAATATTTATTATTTTAAATATTTAAAGGCGAAATTGTTATATCAAAGGGATATTTTTCTGAAAAACTTTTGGTGTAATACAATATATTAAATAAAAACAATATATTCCTGATAAAGATGGAGTTGCAAAGAATAATTAAAAAAAATACGCGTTAAATTTAAATAGTTAAAGTAATTAAGAAACCATGTAGTAAATCCCAATTTTAAATTTACCTTTGTCAACTTTATCCTTATTCTAATATTTAAAAAGGTTCTGATTTGCTGGTATTGTCATTTTGAAAATATATCTGTAGTTCCTTATACTATGGGTTTGTTTACTTTATTTTTGATATACTTTTTTATTTTAATAAATAATACAATTATCGTTATGCTTCTTTCTTTTTACAAACATTCTTTGGGGGAATGGCTCGAAGATCTTTAGACATTTGTCCTTTGTGCATGTCAGAAAAGAGCAGTTCATTTGAATAGCTGACCATCTCCCTCCTGATGAAGACGAGGTTCCTCCTATTCACCTATTCTTTGTATTGTATATTGTTTTATTCTTATCAGTGATTTTCAAATTTAGATTTACTAGATTTATTGTTCTTCATGGAGTATATTATTTACATTGGCCTATCTCTCTTCAGATGCTTTTGTGCTGGTTAGATTGCCAGTAATATATATTATTTGGTATTGCATTTTTTATTTAATGTGCTGCATTTTATATGCACACTATACTTGTTTTAAAATGTATTTACACAGCTATATATACATATATACAGTTACATATTTACCTTAAAATTTTATATAAAATAGAAAATTATTAATAACAGCAATGAAAAAATTATAAGTGAATATTATAACCATTTCTTGTAAGGATCCATGAAGAGTATTTCAATGCACATCAATTCTTATTGAAATTAATTATAGAATTAACTTAACCCAAATTAACATTATAGAAAGATTAGTTTTTTTTCTATCACCGCGTCATTCCCTTTCCGATGGACATTTCATAGAAAGAGAACCGTATTCACGAGTAGCAAGGAACGAAACTTGGAAAACTCCCAAGTACACACCTCCACAAACGAGGTTTGCTGTTGCCTGCTTTCTCGGAGGGCACCTCCGTTCTATGTTGTTGTTGTTGCAATAGAACGCTTCCTTGTACCAAGCCCTGAGGTGGGCTATGAAACAGTTAGACTGAAGTTGCCGGGTGGCGACTTCGTGATGTTGAAGCTGGTACCAAGCAAAAGACCCTCCAATCCTCGGATTTCCACCCCTATAAGTAACATTTCACTTGAAGGACATTGCGAACACGCCTAGTTTTAACGTGCCTCTGCCGCCTTTAGCGAACAGGACGGATCTTCTATCAAGCCAGGATTCGAACTCACTACCTTCCCTATGAGAATGACGCCCTAACCAACCATGTCACCGTGCCCCCTCTTCGTTATACGGTTTTTCTGCGGGATCGAAATACGCTGCGGCAAGTGCTCTATCGGACTCCTGACCACATTTTATCGTGTTTATCTAGAAAGAATCTTTATTATATCCCATTGAGTTTGTGATGGTTTAGAGTGAACAAATACACGGGCATGATATCGCTCCACTGAACCATGAAAATGTAGAAGAACAGCATCCCTCTCCCATTGCGAAAAAGCGAAATGGCTTCAAAAGCGGGTTGCCTTACCACTAAGCCACGAAGAACATCGTAGAGCAGTAGTTTGAAATATTAGACGTAAATTGCACGAATTAATTAACATAGCACATGTGTTCTGCGAAATAATCGCAATTAGTCGCCATCAAATAATGATGAGAATAAAACTCGAATATTCAATTTCTTAAATATGAAAGGAAAATATATTTCTTAAATATTTTCAATGCCAATATTTTTCATCATTTTTTTTTTTAGTTTTTATATTTTTAAAATGAAGTTACTCTTTTTAAAGTGTGTTTATATCATTACAGTAACATATTAACATGATCCTTATCGTAATTACTGTCAATTTTACTAATTTTGAGGTTATAATTTTCTAATCAGACAGTTTCCATTTTTGTTAATTCTCGATCAGTTGTTCTTCACACTTATTGAATTATGAGGAATCAATAAATTTTTAATTTCAAATTCGTTGAGCTATTTTTTGAAGAATGACCGATTAGAATTATCTAATTATCACACTTCAGAAGTAAACTCTGCGTGTTGGAAACAACTTCGTTCGTTTTGAGATACTTGATGGTGCATTTTGCTTAAAAATGAAGAATAACCAAGAAAATCTTTACTTTGTTTAACATTCTCCAAAACTTTGGATGGAATTTGTGTACAATGCTTGCATTTTAAATGAGGAGCATCACCTTGCTGCATTAATTATAATGCGCTAATATGTAGATATTATAATGCGCGTTCTAGAAAAACAAGTTTAGTCTTGCGTAACGGATTAGAGTGGCATTTGTGTAATAATTGAAGTATTTACAATCATGACTTTAATAAACATGATCTGACTAGAATAAATCGGGTGTCAACGAAGTTGCTTTTTTGTTTGCCAAGTACAAAACTTTATAATAATCTAATATATGTAAAGCATCTTAACCTATAATTTACCAATAATAGATATATTACTTTTTCAAAGATATTCATAGTTGCACATACGAAAATTGTTAAACAATCCTTTATAAATTTTTCTTAAATGTAGTTTTTATTTAAATTGTGAAATTCTACAACCAGAGAGAGAATTAAGCAATAAAAGAATCAATTCTTTTGATATTGAATAATTTTTAATCAGCTTACCTTTTTTGGAGTTTAAACCAGATTAATTTTAACCATTGAAAAGGATGGTGTTTTTGCTGACATTTTTAGCCTCTCTGGATATTTAAAAAAATTCAACATTATAGAGTATAAAACCCCTTAAAGGTCATATAATTTTCAAAAAAACAGACATAAAAGGGCCTATATTTCTTATTCAAGAAAATTTTAATAGTGTTTACATCTAGTATCTAATGTAAATAAAGTATATAATTTAATAAATTATAATTTCAACTGTTACAATAAAAAGTGTGTAGTACTGTGTGCCATCTGATATCTAAAATGAGAAAAAATATTTTTCTGGTCATAAAAAATAAATTGTTCTTATCTTTTTTGTGCATTGCTTTCGAATATTCTGGACCAGAATAATCAGGAGCCCCAGAAACAAGGGGTGAAAGTTCTCCCATGATTTTGATGGGGATGAAAAGGAAGACATTAAAACAATCTATCTAGTACAAGAAAATTTTTTTAAAGTTTTTCTAATTCTACATTTTTTTGGGCTATAAAAAGGCAGAGTTTATTGGAATATTAGCAATTCAATGTGCTGTAAAGTAAAATAGTTTGAAAAAAACATTTCAAATTTTCCTTGGTTTCTTCCTGATTCAGTTTGTTGAATTCGCTGAAGATAATTCTTGGCATATTTCTCAGTTTCCTCTATTTCAAATATGACTCTTACTGTGTTATCTACAGTGAATACTTTCTTTTTATGGTTGGAGTAAAAATGTCGTTATTGTTTCTAAAATGAAATCACACTTAGTCAGATACTCTCTACACAGATTTTTTTAACACAAAGACAAACAAAAAGCACTCTGATAAATTGAATTCCATTTTGAGAATTAACAGATCTCAGATTATATATTTCTGATCTTCAAATTCCGATGAATGAAATGGATGTTGGAAGAAATCACAGATAGTATATATACATTTAGAAGATGTATGTATGTACAATATATATTTATACATCACTATTAAGAAATAAAAAAATGAAATGATATTAAATTTTTCATTTTCTAATATAGATATACAGTGAAAATATTACTATAAATTAGAAAGAAATTACTAATTTCTTCAACCGAAATGTTTGAATTAGTGAAAATAAATAAAGTCTGCCGTGAGTTTATAAAGCTGTGATATCTCTGCAGTATTAATTAAATTCAAGCTGAATCAATATCACTTGTATCTCTGGAGCCTGTATTAAATGGAGTGAGACCACGGCTACGGTACGTTTCTAGAAGCAACGGAATTTAATTTCCTAAAGTTCATAGGTGAATAACCACAATTCCTGTCCTCATCTTGTCTTCGAGGAATCGGAGAGTCTATGTGAAGTATTTTTATGAGGTTTATTATTAATTTATATTTTATATTCACTAAAATTGTATAAGGTCTATTATTAAGGCTTGAATAAAGAATATTCAATTATAACTCCTATACTGTAATTTTGAGACTGAGTACCATCTAAACGAAATCAAACACTTAATTTATGAAAGGCTATATTTGTGTATATAACCCCCTCCTTTAGTGATTAAATCTGACCTTTGAAATGATAACGCATTATATTATACTTACTTGATTATTGGTTTGTTACACGATATGTGCGTTTTTCAATTTTCTTCCATTTCAAAGCCGCAAATCTCGCCATATTGATATTTTTGATGACGAAAAACTGAACAAAATAACAAAAAAAAAAAAAAAAAAAAAAAAAAAAAAACAGATAGAAAGCACATTAGTGAAGGAAAAAATAAACTAAACTGATACATTAGAAGTAAAACAAAACAAAATTGATTTTATTCTATAGAAATTTGTTTTATTAATTTAATGATAACTGAATGAAATATATTTTGAAGACATTATTATCCTTATTTTTTCTTTAAAATTTTTCTTAATACATCAGTTAATAATAGTATCGATATGTGGGGTATAATATTGTGTGAACCTCTTTAAGCATTAATGGATCATACCAACACATCTACATTTGTAAAAGTCAAAAAATATAATAAAAATGCCATTTAACATAAATACATATACTCACCGCCAATCATGCGTGACAGCGGATTAAGAGGTCCTAGCTTCGAATCCCGGTTCAGGTATGGATGTACGTTCTCTCTGTCTCTCCTGTCTTCGTCTTTTCCTTGTAAGAATCTGTTGTGAATAGCTGTCTACCCTACAAACGGGTATCGAATGCGTGTGTGTACTGAGGAAGTCGGACTTCATACCAAAATATGGTCCAGTTGGAAAAGTGGAGCAGCGGACTCCTAATGAAAGGATAGCCGGCACTAGACAACAAATGTATGTACTCGTCTAATGATATTATTTAAGGCCGTTTGAAATTAATTTATTTCTTATAAACAATGCAAATGCTTTAAATCTCTTATAGATAATTAGAAAATAACTTTTATATATGGATTAAGTCAATCTGGTGCTTGTTTGCAATCATGTGAATATAAATATAAAAAACTTAAAAGAAGAGATTAATTCAATTGTTTATTGTACTAATCTCCAACCATCAATTAAACTGTTTGAAAAAAATTTATTGCCTAAAAATGTTTTTTTTTATTTTCCTTTAACAAGAAAATATAACAAATATGAAATATTTTGTGCCTTTCTTCTAATATATTATGTTTCATTACAAAAATTTCAATATTTCTTAAAGTTTCTTTTAATGTTCTTTATTTACCATTTAAAAATTTGATGATTCTTGTACATGTTTTGATGTAAGATTACGGTGATTATTGTTTTGGCATTATTAATAACACATAATTTTTGTGTTAATAATCTCAAAACAATAATCATTATAATCGCATATAACAAAACATAGTTATTTACTTTTAGCACAGTTGTTTTTATTTCAAATCATTTCATTTGCTTAATTGCTGTGATTAGGATTTAATTATTATTTATCCCATTCGTGGGAAATATCACAAAATTTGATTAATATTTCATTTCTGATAAGAACCAAAATATAAAGCAGATGTTTACTGAGGACTTCATATCAGACCATTATAAATAATTCATTATGTAACCAATCTTACGTCATTAATCGGAAAATTGCGATTTTCAATAACCATCCTCAATGATTTCTTTATATTTCTTCATAAAAAAGGAATCCATAAATGAAATACTCCACTTTGAGCATCAATGCATGAAAAATAAATGAGAAACAAATGACAGCAAAATAAGATTCTCATCGTACTTTTCACTCAGGTGGGCATCTCAATCGACATAAGAATATCATAAAAATGTATAAATGCATTAGGAAAATTCTTGGAGAATCATATCTGATTCTATTGGGAACGACATCTCATATTTGAATTTTCTAGTATGCATTACTTTGAAATATATATCAATAGATGATATAAAATAGTTAACATTGTGTGAGAGTACAATACTGATATAGCACTATCGATCAATAATAATAAAAACATATCGTTGCCAATTTATTTTTATCAAATCATTGCTTGGTAATGAAGCAAATGTGAGACCATAATATATTGCTTCATTGCTTGATTCATTTTTGCTATTTTTTACATTAATTGACATTGTACAAAGAAAAAGATGAAAGATTCTATAGTAAAAGCAAGTAAATAAATGAAGATTTCTCTAACAGTTGACGAATTGATAAGTTCAATTAAAGATGAATCGATTTGTTGAAAATAACTTTAATAAAAAAATAAATCCCTTTTATGAGTACTCTTATTAGCGTTATATCCATTTTATTCGAAAAAACATCGGATACTTATTCGCATGTTTCTTATTCTGGATTCCAAGAGAGCTGCAAAGCTAATAATTAGGTCAAAAGTGTAATATTTTAGTCAAATTTATTTTCAGCGTCAATTAAGTATTTCCATCATGAATAAAATTAATGTTTTCTCTTTTCCTAGCCAAAAAAAGTAATCCATTCAGCTTCCAAAATGTCCCTACATTGTTACAAGTCAATCTATCTAATAAAATTTGAATAATTATGACGCTTAAACTAATGGCAATGTTTTCGAATTCATTGGGTGCCTCGGAACCTCAAGTAATTCATTAAAGAAATGAATACCTCATTTTATTGAGAAAGGAATTTTACTCTGACTTAATTCCCTAATATAATTTCTTAGAAAAAAGATATTTATTAGGAGAGGAAATTTCGGGAACACTTGGCTATAAAATATTTAAAAAATGGAGTTAAGAAAAAGATATTGAATTAAATATGAATCAAATTGAAAGGAAATCCAACACAAACTCTTGGGTGTCATTGAAACGGTAGTCGCGTTTTATTGCTGACACTGATATGACATACATCTTCTGAAATCGAGATCATAATATTCATTTATGTTTGTTATATGGAAAAAAAAGTAATGGCATGTTTTCATTCGCGATTATTTTTTTAAAATGAGTTATTGCTACAATATTCCTGAAAAATAGACTTCGATCATTTTGAAATCGTTGTAAATGCATGTTTTACGGCCTTTCATTCCTCCAGGTCTGCGAAGGTGTTCCTGATGAATGGCAGAAGGAGTAGGTCGGCTCAAATGCGTTCCCTCCTCAAAAAGTTTTTTGGGAAGGAAAGTTTTCCACAATAAATTTGAGAAACTCTTTTGGAAGAAAGCAATAAAATCAACTACTTTCGCAATGTTACTTCAGACATTTATTACGAGTTTGCTTTCTTCTTTCAAACATTTGAAGAACAGGTTTGGAAATAAATAACATGCATACCAAACATCGGAAATGATGTTGTTTATTCAAAGTTTTCATATGAAAACAGTTACTTTTGCATGAATTTTTGTAGAAAGCAAAGTAAGCAACAGTAAATTCCCTTTGAAATGCCAAAAGAACAAGCAGTTAATTTATGTATGCATAAAAAGCGCATGTTTTAGAAAATCTGATTTCATTCTGGTTTTCGCAATATAATTATGAGTTTATATAAAATAAATTACATTGAAATAAATAGATTCTCATTGATGTATTCTATTATAGATCTAAGTAACTATTAGTGAGGTCTAATCTAATCCATGAATTGCCTAATTTAGAATTATAAAATCTACATTTTAATACCACGTTTATTTATATACATGTTGCTTTAACATGCATATAAATACGTGGTAAAACATTTTCTAACGGAATTGCTTACCATAAATTGTATAGTATAATAATAATAAATTTATGGTTAAATATAGTTAAAGAAAAATGAGATTAAATTACAGTTATATGTATATAAATGGTTTTTCTTGTCAATATTATAAAATGCATGGTACCTACTCTGTATAGAATTATAACTCTTCCTTTTAAGTGTATTCAAATTCATGCGTGTAAATTTTAGAAAATGTGTGTCATACTATCTATATTGATAAAAATATTACGACAGCTCATAAACACGCGTTCCGTTATTTTACCAACAAGAACATTTTCATTTATATCAACAAGCTTGAACTAAAACGAATAATTTTCAGACCTAAAGAAATTAATTCTTATGTGATTTTATTCTATTTCGAATTTCTCATTAAAGATTTGGATTGATCAACATATTTGGTATTGTAGAAATTGAAGCAAAGCTTTTTAGAGTCTTAAAAATAATCGACAAATTACTATCCTTATGCCCAAAACCAACAAGAAGGGTTTTCTGGATAACTGGAAAATGTTATTTCATAATCCACATATCAGTTTTTTGTTTTATCTTTTATATTTAAACATTTACCAAATCGTTTGTCTTAAATCAATTTATTTAGATTCAGAAAAATAAAATTATTTGGAGTTATTGAAGTTGCCCTTAGAATCATGCAAAATGATTGATTGTAATTTTTTTAATAAAACTACATTTTTTATACTATGTATACAATAATTTTATATATTTTCCTCAAGGGATAAAAAAGCAGTTGTTAAAATGTCATTAAGTCCTAAGGGAGAAATAAGTGGGAATAAATACGAAAAGTAAATTATTAAATGATATTAATTGCAGAAAAACTAAACAATGAATAATTTGAATTGTTTATGCCTCTTATAATCTAATATGGCAAGTATTATAAAATTACAGAAATACTGCTTATTGCTATATATAAACAAAATATTATTCGCATTAATATTATTTTTAACACTTTTTGTTAGTATGTTATATATTTAAACAAAAAATATAAGATAATTTTTGTAAAATATAGAATATAATAAGCAATCTTCTTTATACATTTGTTTAGAATAATATTCATGTGAATGAAATTATTCCTCTTGCTATAGCCAACAAATTAAAAATATCAACAAATTAAGCAAATTAATCCATTCTTGGAATCCTTTCGCCCTTATACTTTTAAAAAGATTGTTCTTATATTCTTTAAAAGTAACCATAAAGTAATTTTCAAGCATTTTCTCCTGATCTTTATTCCAAGAAGCTGCTTAGAATAAAAATCATTTGATTTTGATATACATGTTTAAAAATAAAAAGCTTCTTATACCCCATAATTATAATTGAATTAGTTTAAAAATATTATGAATTTAAATGTAAGAGTACTATTATTTAATATTCACATATTTTCACAAAATTAACATATTTATTTTTAGATTTAAAAAATCATATTATGAGATTTAAATTTTATTTTTTGAAAATATCATTTTAATTTACTTTAACAAATTTTGTTGTGTCTGCGTATTCATTTAAAAATGTTTTCTGGTATTTGTTGTTATGGAATCATAAGCAATAACTGCGCATTTTGAAATTTGTTGTATTAAGGAATCCAGTTTGGCATTGTCATCCGCTGATTTGGCTCCACATTTCGTTCTTGGCGATGGAGTGGTCTCAAGTAGATTCAACCTAAGCATTTAATATCTGAACACAGGAACTGGATACAATTAGACATTTGATTTTGGATATTGAGAAACTTTATTACTAACAGTAGCTGATCGGTTAAGGAACAGTTCGTGCTGCGAACCAATAGGACAACGAACACTCTCACGAAAGATTTTTGCGTTCGGACAAGGAACACATAACACATATATATGTGCTTTTTATGAACATTCATGTTAAATATTGGATTTGATTCTACTATTATATTTAAATATCATTACACAATACTGTGGTGTGCTCTTCAATCAAGAATCATAGAAAGAAATCAAAAGAATATTTAAAAAATCTATATAGAAATACTTCTGCGTTAAATGTTTTCACAAACATAGACGACTTGCTTTCTTGACTAAAAACGCCATGCCAAAAATAAATAAATATGTATAAAATATTTAATTTTTTGAACCATAAAATTATTGTTTCTTTCGTTACAGTTGAAATCCTGAGTACGCCACTTTATTATGATTTTCATTGGTTTAAGATATCCATGACGTCAGATAACATTTCATTCACGTCAAATCGTATTAAGATGTAAATCCGACTTGTCGACGAATTGGCTGCCTTCACATCACATTCTTCGAGTGGCAGCAAACAGGGCGAAATTCACCTTCGAGTGCCTGAAAATAGTGTCGAAGCTCATTTTGTTAATAGAACGATTTCTAATATAAGGAACAAAACATCTGTTTGAAAAGCCGTTTTCCATTGATTCAAGCAATAATCACGTTGACAGTAGAACAGTAGAAAAAGCAAAATGAAAAAGACATGTCAAAATAACCACTTTATGGTTAGTTTAAATTTGCAAGGAGGATTTAAATTTTTAAATTAATTATTACGTATTGTGTGTCCAATAAATTATACTTTGTCTAGATGATTATTTGGAGAATGTTTCGTAGTTTATTACATGACTAAAGGAAAAAGGATAATAAATATTCTTTCACTATATTAACTGAACTAATAACATAAATTCTTAAGACTAAATTGATTTCGCTTAGACAATTTCTTGGTACTTTTTATAAATGAACAGAATCCTAATGCTATTTCAAGATGATTTCTACAAACAATTCCTTTAAGATATCATTCGAAAACTTGTAAAAATGTACAAACTCGGAATATAGTATCAGATTTCTGAAGTAACATTGAGTGAACGTTATTCGGCCAAAACACAACACATGTTTTGAAATATTTTGAAAAAATGTTAAATATTTATTATTTTTACCAATAAAGTCATCAAAACAAAGTAATAAAATGAAACTTATAAGGTTATAATTTCTGTGCCAGAAATTTTGATGAAAAACTGAATAGAACTTTCAAGAAAGCAAGGATATAATCAGAATTTATATTAAATAACTAAATTTGTGAAAAAATATTTTGTATAAAAAAATAAAAGATTTTTTCACGTAGCATGTTGTTTCTTTTTTTAACTTCCAATAAATTTTCTCATTTTTTTTACTAATCGAGATCCCTTACAATTATTTTGTTCCCTAAAAATCTCTTAGAGAATTTGTCAATTTAAATCGTATTTAAGATTGATTCTAATCAATCTTAAATAAAATTAAAATTGAAGAATTTCAAAATAAAAACAAATGAATTTTGAATTCATATGAACAGAAAATAGAAACAGTTAGAAATTATACAACATAAATGAAAAGTGAAGTTAATAAATTTTATTTAAATATCATTTTTTTTATTTATTCGATTCATATGATCTAAAAAGATAAAACATTTTTCAACTCTTGTGTGACAACTTGTTTCGAAATCTCTTTCACCATTTTTTAATATCTTTTTTTCTGTAAGCTGATCAAATTTGAAATTTCATGACTTTCAAATTATTGAGACGAGCTGCAAAGCATTTTAAAGATCACTTAAACTGGAATTCACACACAACAAGAACATTTAAGTTTAAAAATATCTATATTTATTTGTAACAAAATATATTTTTCTCAAAAATTACGGAATACTTTAACTTTATTAAGAATAATTTTAGATAAATACGCACAAATTACGGTTTCATTTCTAAAACTGGTTCTATTTCATAGCTTGCTTAAGCTTTTAATTTCTTTGAGAAAGCCATGAATATAAAAATGAACCACCTTTTCTACAAAAAGATAAAATAATCTCACGACTAAGGGAATTTACTCAAAAATGCATTATATGGCAGAAATAAATTTTGAAATCTTTTGAGGGATTTCTTACTTTTTCTGATTTCTATTGAAACTCTTCTTTGAAAAATGCGAGTGCATAAAAAATGCATGAATACAAGTCGCATGGGGATAAAAGTGAAGATATTATATTTCAAAGCTGTATTTGGATTTACAATATCAATCTTCAGTGGTAAAAGAGAAACTTATTTTCAAGATTTATGTTTCGAAAGATGACTTTGATAGCGCATTGCTACTTTTCATAATAACGCACTGTTGCACATTTCTGCGAAAATAAGCCATTATGTTGACGATGGATGGGACGTATGGAAAACAAGAATATTGTTGAAAATAAATATTTCAATTCAGAAAAAAGTTGGAAGCTATACAGCAGTCATATAATTCAATAACAATTTTTTAAAAATTTCTGTATTATAATATGGCACATTTTATACAAGAATATATTATTTATACAAACATTTTATACAGGAATTTAAAATTACAGAACAGATGTCTTGATAATGAATAACTGAATGAAAAAGTTAGAAGAATTTCAATAGAGTTGTGGATTATGCATGCAGTTATGATACTTATGTGCGCTGAAGGTATGTGCTGTTAAAACATATAATCTGTATCTATTTGTGCTGCTTCAGGGCATATAAAATCCTTTACACACAACTATTGAAATTCTTCTCACTTTTCCATTCAATAACATAGTATCAAGAGATTCGATCCGTTCAGTAGTTTCAAATTACTCACATAGGAATTTAAATATTTTCATTTTTCCAATACTTTAATGATTACAAATTTTAAAATAAAAACCTACACAAAGAATTAAATCAGTAAAATAGTTCTGGGTCGTTAATAAATTGTGTTTTCAATTGATTTTACTGTACATATTATTACGATTTTCTTCTCTCGGTGAAAGTTCCAGAAAATTTCTACAGTAAGCCTACAGTAACTCTGCTCTTATTGCTAAACCTCAAAACTTTTGTGACATATACATTTTGTCACCAAAAATATCACCAAATGCCGGTCATTGGTCTTAGATTTTACAGACTTATTTCTTAGCTATGGAACTACTTTTTTTAAACGAATAATCGTTGTTTAGACAATATTTTCACAGGTTACACAATAATAATACACTAAAATAGTTAATTAAACAGAAATATAAGACATGCAAACAATCCAGTAATTTAATGGAAAAGCAGACTGAAACTAAGTGGGAAAATATAAAAGAAAACTAATTGCTTTTAAAACATTTTAATGAATAGATTGTTGAAGTTAACAGCATGTATGTGACCTTCAAGATGATTGGAAGTCTTCTGATATATTATCCCGAATCAAATGTATTTTGTATGAAGTATGCTACCCTTGCCCAAAATAATGAAAATGATTTAGGAATTCTCGGACAGTTAAAATTTTAAATAAACTATCTATACTTTGGTATATGGGTTAAATGAAATTAAAGGAGTTATCGAAAATTTGATGGGTTATGCCTAACAAAAGAATTGAATGCATCCTTTCAGCTTGATTAAAATTTAATATTACATATATGTACTCATAAATAGATAACATATGCCTGTTTATACATATATTAAGTATATATGATTCAATGATTCATATATATATATATATATGTATATATATATATATATATATATATATATATATATATATATATATATATATATATATATATATATATATATATATATATATACATGTATATATATATATATATATATATATATGACTGTTGTTATCATTGTTGCACAAGCATTCTTTCCAGAGTTGGGCTCAACCTGTTTTTGTCATCTTCGATTCAGCAAATCTTGATCGAAGAATTGCTGGAATTCCAGCTGTTATACATTATTTTGAAGTTGAGATCAAATATCGTTCAAAATTCAATCTTCTAGTTCCATTAACATTTATCCTAGACCCAATGCTACTAAGCAGGGTTGGACACATTTTTCTAGGTCACGAGATAATTTTAATTTTTTTCTCCCGCGATCAACTTCAAGGACGATTCTAGGGTTTAACAAGTACATTTTTCAGCACATACATACATAGTGGTGCCGGTGAGATTTGGATTGTACCTTAAGGTTAACGAGTTTGGAATACTCGCCCATCACCAAGCACCAAGTAGCTTGAAGCACATTCAGGTGACGCGATCAAATCTTAGCTTTCAGCCGCCCCTCCAAACCTATTGCATATTATAAGGGTTGGACATCACAGATTAACGCGTCCCCAACCGACGGAGCTCCAGACACTTTCCCAATCACTGGGAGAGGGAAATGAGGCTTCACTTTGCTGATTTTAACAAGAAGTGAGGAGAAGCTACTTAACCACTGGAGCTCTAATTTATTTTTAGGTATATGCGGTTTATAAAAATCTGTGATCACCCCGCAAATTATTGGTGGTCCACCGGTCAACCATGATATGAATCAGCTGCACACAAAATGTTTGCTACAACGTGATTAAATAAGCCCTTGAATTCAAAACTGTCTGTTCTGTTCATGAAAAAGATATTCCCCAACAATGATTCAAAAATTTAAACTGCTCAGATAAATTCAAATAATTTTGTGAGGCCAATTATTGTGAGTGGGGATGGCGCGCACTTTTTCCTTTAGATGTTTCAATAGTACTGACGCATGTTCAACTAAGATGTGCTAAAGAAAATCTCTGATGAATTCGTATTTTGAAAGAGTGAATACATTTTGAAATGGGAATGCTATTGAAAGACATTTTATTTGAGTTTATTGTGGTAAATTTTGTTTCTTTAATTAAAGATTTCGTTCAGCAATGAAGCAATTAAGCATATTTTAAAACTGCATGCTATATTTTATACATTTTAAGCAGATTTTTAATACCTTTAAGCTTATTCCAAATCATGACTAATGATAGAGAGAATTTTCATGAGTAATCGCGTGTGACGTCATATGATGAAGACTAATGTAGTACATATAAGCGGTCTGTACATCGCGGGAAATGAGGCAAAACAGCAGGTATTGTTGATATTTGGAGCTTGAAAACTGATAACAGGATTAATTTTCTAAAATTTTAATACATAATACTAAAAAATGATACATATTTTTTCAAATAGTTTATTGTAAATATTCGGTTTTTAAAACTTATTTTTCGTAAATTTTACAGACTAGCACAGTTTCTAAAAAAATTCTGCAAGAGGTGTTCAAAGATATTTTTTTTCATGAATAGTTTAATCAAAATCAAATCCAAGTAATCCATGTTCATGTAATATAAATTTTAATTTTACGTTTTATATAACTAAATATTTATTTAAATATTTTATTACATAAGCTGTTATTTAAAAATAACATAAATTAAAATTCTCATAAATTAAGAAAAATGTATTTTTAATCCAAATGAATATCTTAACATTAAAAATGTTATAATTTTAAAGAAGAAAATGATATTTAAATATATTATTCAATATTTAAAGAAGAAAAGAAATAAATATGTGTACTACATTTCGGAATGTATTTAAAATGCTAGTATTTATCTTGATATTGGTATTTATCGTATGTAATATTGTTCAGTAGCTTTTTAATGGATGATAGATTTTTCACTGTTGTTAAAACCTCATGTTGGCACTGAAATTTTGTGACAAAATTAAAATACTGTTTAAATTTAAATGAAACGCAAAGATAAAATATTTTGCATGATAATGAATCGATCTATGGCTGTGGGTGAGAAATTATAATTCTTAGCTCCTGATCTGTTGGTCCCGGGTTCGAATCCTTGTCCTGACAGGGATGTTGCTTTCTTTCTGTGTTTCTATGTTTTTTTCTACCGAGATGAAGGATAAATGTGACCCACTCTATAAGCGGATTCGCGGTGATGTGACGTGGGTAATGCTACTCACCTCCGTGACTTGGTTCACAGGTGGGTCACACCGACTAATGATAAATGAGTAGCAGTTTACGCTCTTGTTGTGGCGAAGGGTTAGTCACTCAGTTAGAAAAAAAATGGTACTGTTACTAAACAACGTCCTCCCATAAAAAATGATAATGAATAAAAAATATGTATTACTTATTTATATTTGTTTGTGTAACCTCATTTTAAATTATTATAACTGGAAATATTTATTTTCTATAAATTTAAACGCAACTAAAAGGGTCAACGCGCAAGTAAATGAGATTTTTCAGTTATAGCTGACAATAATCTTAACTAACAATTGTTTTTAATTTTAATAAAATAAGTCAATTGTTATTGCATTTGAAGGCTGCCGACTAAAATCTTTCCAGAAGTGCGAGGTTTATAAAATGTTTTATCTTTGATGAGTTTTACAATGGTCATACACGTTTATCACGATAGTTCGATTCCGGATGTCCTAATTTTTCTCCCATCGATTTTCTATGATGGGATGACAACAGAAATAGGAAATCAACGATGAAATAGAAATTCACGATGATCCATAGCATTGAGTATAATTTTCACTTGAAAAGGCCGAGCCTTTAAGTATTTAATTTTGTCTTCCTTCAATTAAAGATCATCAACGACCATCTTAACTTGAGATACAATGCTTTACGTAGGTGGTTCGAAATGGCCTTTTCGGTGAGGACTTCGTTCTCACTGTCGAATGATTAATGAGTTCGAATACCAATATAACTGAAAATTTCTCGTGTTATAAAGGTGACTGGATCATGTTACATAGGTCGTATTCGCAATGTCTTCCAAACGAAATGATACCTCTGAGGAGTGGAAGCTCATGAATGCTTGGTACGCGCTTGCAATTTAAGAACTCTCTCCCTCTGTTCCATTCTACCGAACAGGTGGAGTTTAACTCTGTGCTAGATACCGGGAAGCCTGCTGGTGCCGCAACAACAGTGCTAGATAATCTTCGTTTATAATTACAAAATGGAATCTGTGAGCCTTAATCTTAAGGAATATTTAAGCCTTAAAACCTCATTAAACTTATGTGATCTTAAGGCTATATTTAAATCGCTATATTCTGCATTTACAACTACAAAATGGAATCTATTAGCCTTAAGCTTAAGGAATCTGTAAAAGTTAAAATCAAATAGAGATTATGTGATCTTAAGGCTATATTTGAAACACTATATTCTTTATTCACAATTATAAAATGGGATCTGTGAAGATCTGTTTTTTTATGAGAAAGTATTCCAATTATACTATTATATTAAAAATGATCTTCGACTTGTTTAATAAGATTGCTTTTTAATGACTCTTTATACAGAACTTATACATTTGAAAACCTTACGTATTAAGGACTTTTAATAATTTAATTACCATTTTTTTACAATTTATTAAATTCAGATAATTTGCTACATTAAAAATTATGCATTTTTATACCACATACCTTTAAATATTTTAAGAAATCAAAAGAACATTCTCAACTAATCATTTAATTCCTTTCTTTTTAAGTAATTAATTTGTCTGAGGAAATGTAAGAGGTTAAGACCTTAGAAGAAGAATGCAAAAATTAAACAGAAATATTTTGGAATTCAGAAAACTCAACAACTGAAAAAAACGTGCTTAACAACAAATTCAGTTTTTATCTGGTGATGAGAAGAAATACAATCTAATTAGCCTGTGCAAAGCATTTCGAAAAAACGCCTTAACATTCCCAATTAAACTGCTATACACAAACAATTTTTCCATTCTGTGTCGCCTTCTCTTTTATAAAAAAATTCTCAGACGCCAATCGTCTTAGCTTTTTCCAGCTTTTTTTTCTTGAATTTAGTTGAAAGATTCTTAATTGAATTTAATAGATTCTAAAAGTTCTAACGCTCGTGTGCAGCCACTGGCTTGGCGAACGCCATCTATTGGAAGGGACAAGCTGCGCACTCGTGCCTCCTATTGTTAGCGATGCTGAATTTATACCGTGTAAATTGTGTTTTTCTAATTGTTTTATTATTTCTTTATTCGAAAAATACAGAACCTTTTCTCTTTTTGGTGTATTTTTATTCTTTCGAAAGAAATGCCAATTTAGGAACGCTCCTTTGTCAATAAATCAATTAGTTTGATAAGAAACACTAAAAGAAAGAGGCAGATTTTTTGTATTGATTGTTTTAAAAATTTTTTGGCTTAAGATAACTTTAACTCTAATTTGTAATTCATCATGCTTTATTGGTTAGCATTTATTTCCTGATATATTAATGAGGAATAATGCGTATAGTTACATTTTTTAAACGATATTTTTTTTCCAAGAAGCATGCACTCACTTCCAAAAGTTAAGCACGAAAATGTAAAGCGCAAAAAAATAAACAAATACTGCCTTGATTGACACAAAATTCGGCAGGAAAGTAGCATAAATATTTATGCATAAAATAAAATCAATGGTTATATACAGAAATGTGAAAACAGTATTAAACTTTTGTAGGTTATCAGATAAAGACATACATGAGATTTAAACAAAATTATGTATAAAATGAAAATAAACAGCACAAAATGAAACAAAGAACATTAATAGGGTATGTGATCCCTCCTCATCTGTATACAAAGATTACGCCTTGTGACAATGCTTTTAATCAGGTGGTCAACCACTGCAGAATTAAAGCAGTAGCCATTCTTCTTTCCAGCTCAATAAGAGTGGCTGGAGGTGGGAAACGTGAAGATACAGCAAGGACGAGAACATCCCAAAGATTTTCTATGGGATTAAGGTCGGTGGAATATGCTAGCCTCGACATATGCGTGATCCCTACGCTCTTCAGTAAGTTATCAACGATGTCAGCTTTATGGGGACGTGCGTAATCGTTCATTAAAACAAAAGAAGGGCCAATTTCTGCAGCGTACAATCTCACAATGTGTTCTAAGACTTCATCTCAATACCGGACAGCCGTCACAGAACTCCGTTTAAAGATGTGCAGGTCGGTGCGGTATCTTATTGAAATCTCTGCCCACACCATAACGCTTCCGCCTCGGAATGCATTTTTTTCGGTGATGTTTTGGGGCTGGTTGCATGTTCTTTGTTCACGCAATATTCTTACAGCCTTGTCATATGGCTCCAGAGAAAATCTTGACTCATCAGTAAACATGATATTGCCCCAGTCAGACACAGTCCAATTGACATGTTCCCGGTACCACTTCAATCGTGCCTCTTTTGATTGGAAGGATAGACAAACACAAACTCGAGGTACTCGGGTGTACAGTCCACTCATATGTAATCTATGGCGTACTGTAGCTGCAGATATCACCTTACCAATGGACGCTGTATCGGTAGATGTCAAACGTGTGGAGGTCGCTCTGAGATTTCGCTTGGCTCGCAATATATCGATCTTCAGCGGGATTTGCAACCCTTGGCCTACGGGCCTTCGAACAACTGTCTGTTTGGTTTGGAATTGTTTCCATAAACGTGAAATTACAGAAAGATGAACGCCGAAGAAAAGAGCAACATCGGAGATCGACTGTCCTGCTTCAATGCGCCCCACAGCACGCCAGCGCTCAGAATCTTCCATTCGTCTTCTGGAAGTCATAGCAACATGTATGTCTTGAAAATAAATTGTACGAAAGTTTTAAACACCTTCTATCAGCACTTACAATCAACTTCTGTAACCCTTCATAAAGCTGTTATTTTATAAAACTGCCCTTTTTGCATATTTCTTGACATGAAGGCGCGATTGGCTGTTACCTAACATATTTGCATACTTCCATCTACCTCTGAGTGATTTGCACCCTCTTCAATTCTGATTGGCTTCTGTAAATTAGCTTTTTCCTCTACGTGCTTAACTTTTAGCCATGAGTGAATATAGATATATTTTTGAATACCCTAGCATTTTTTTTTAATTTAAGATCCACTTTTGTCGGTTTCCTCAATCAAATGATCCAGATAGGAATTTTTACATGCAAACATGTTGAAAATGAAATAAAAAAGTTGAAATTAACGAACAAAATCCCGCAAAGTGTAAGAAACATTATATTGGCCTTGCATACAGTAATTTATATATGAGGAAAATTAATATTTCTTTGCTTATATCTAAGAAAATAAATATATTCAATAATAAGTAAAAAAGAATTTTGTCGCTCAATAAATTAAACATACGCGACATATAGTTTTAGATCCCATTTTTTTTATTTCTAAAATTTGAGAAATGGAATCTATTTAGACAAATTTTTTAAGGAACAAATATTTCACAGCAATTTCATTTTTACAGGAACAACACATGATAAACAGGAAAAATAATTCTAATTTATAATTTTTGGTGACACTCTTAAAAATCTTAAAAATACAGTTTATATGAGAATGTAATTTAAAAAAATAGTAAAAATAAAATTAACTCGGCAAAAATTTAATATACTTTCTATAAAAATAGCCTTATATATCATAATTCAAGTTACCCGAATTAATTAAATTTTGTTTAGTTGGCTTACAATATATAGTTTATTGGAGCAAATAAAACCTTTTTATGATGTTTAATTTAAATCCCCGAAACTCACACATAAAGCTGAGTGTGTTAAACATTTCCGCAACTGGAACATGTCATTCAAGAAATAACTACTGAGCACATTAAGTAGTCCCACACACATCTCCTATCAAAATATAAAAAATGTTTAAAGCTACCGTTCAAACTATAATTTGAAAAATTATTATTGTCACTTGTTTCATTTTCCTATTAATTTATATAAGAAAAAATAAAATATAATAATCTCTTGCTCACGACTCAAAATCTTTAATAAAGTAATATCTAAAATGTGCTGCAAAAAAGTTAATTTTAAGAATAATTTAAAAAATAAATCATTATTTTTACAGCAAAATGTAAAGGGAGATTTTACATTATATAAACTATTTTTAAAGTTATATAAGATAAATCCTTATTTTGTTTGTTCACCAAATTTTGATCTATCTGTAAATCAGAATGGATATACGGATTGGAAGAAACTTAGATCAGAATGTTGTTCTTTGTAAAACTTAATATAGAAATTTTCAAAATTTTCCTTTCATCATTTGCAAAATTTATTTAAACTTTAACTACTGTTCATATGAGATTGAACGATTGAACTTCTTGAAAAGATGCTTAAAACCACGATAAAATAAATTTAATCGATTGAATATATATATATATATATATATATATATATATATATATATATATATATATATATATATATATATATATATATATATATATATATATATATATATATATATATATATATATATATATATATATATATATATATATATATATGTAATGTATGAAGAAGACAGAAGATAAGAAGGTATGAAATATATATATATATCTTCTTTTCGTATCTTCGGTCTTCTTCTTACATTCCCACCGTGTAGTTATTATTTTTCTTTGACTTTTGAAGAAATTTTTTTTACATATGACACCGCATGTGATTACGTTTTTGCCAATCTATCTCTGATAGAATGCTCATTAGAAATAGCCCGGGAAAATGCGTGAATTCAATAGTGGAACTGATTTATCTGTATCAATTAGGACTGGACCCCATTTGGAATATCAAAAATTTAGTTAATTAGATTTTTTTAGTAAAGGCTTCGTTTTAATAAAATAGTGTATGTTGAAACATTTGAGATAAACTACATATTTTTTAAAGTAAATTAACTTTTAATACGTTAAATGAAGAAGCAACATATTTACATGTTAAGCTACTTACAAGTGCTCTACAATATTACAATATGCATGTACAGCGCTGTAAGTGAAAGCCATTGCTTACAGAACATCTGGGTTAAGTGTAAGCTATTTCAATGTTTTCATCCGTACGGGCAGCCTAGTTGCGCATTTGCTCGACAGTGAAATTTTGCCTGTGGTCACACTCTCCCTCCATAACACTCCATCCACTTCAAAGCAGTTTCATAGCCGACAAATACGTCACTAGCTGACGGTCCCACGTCCGCTTCAACTGGAATATTAAGGTCATCTTCCTCGACACTTTCAATTAGTTTAAAATCATTTGCAAAATGAATTCCAGAGTATGACTCATAATCAATTCTTCTACATCTTCAATAACTTTTGAACATTCGTAAGTTTTCAAAAGAATGTCTCCGTATTTGTCAAATAGCACGTCTCTCTCTCTTATTCTCCTCTTTCCCCTTCTGTTAACTTTCCTTTTCTTGAGCTTTTTTCCGTTTTCTCATTTTCCTGCTCTTTTCCTCTCGAATTTATTTTCCCGAATTTCTGAAAGCGATTGGATAATCATCAATAGATGGAGTTCGGACAATTGGCGGTCTATTTTATTCATTCTTTCCTTAATTAACGAAAATTTTCAAGCTGTTCAACATTTCATTCATTTTTGTTTTGCTTCCTTTATCTGCTAATTTATACCTGAATCCTCATTTCACAGTAGAAAACAGCATTTTGAAAATAATAAAGTAAATAATAAATATTATTTAAAATAGTGCATATTTGTTTTCTAACTATCAGCTGCTTTTGGGATATCAGGCGCTACGAGGGATGCAGTAGATGGCATGTTATACAGTGGTTGTGCCATTTTCATCCCGAAAGTGAAGGGACAAAGAAAGACATACCCAGAGAGAGGAAGGAGCACCTATGCCCGACCCAGGATTCGCATCCGGGACCTTCTGTTTCGAAGTTAAGGCCGTTATTTAATCCGCCATCAGTCGGCAAAAAAATGCATCTAAACAACGTCATTTTTCTAAATTGCAAATTTTTTGATTTCGTAGAATTTGGAAAAATGCTAGCACCAATGAGTAAGCAATTTAAGAACGTGTTAATCCTTATAACTATTACATTCTGATAAAATTTAAACTTGGAATTCTAATGTTGTGTAAATTCATAGACACTATTGCAAAACACATGTTTATGAAAAAATACTGTGTTATTATTCCATATATCTAATCAAAAAAATGATTTTAAATATTAACAGTGTTTTAAAGTTATTGCTCTATGTTTTATTAAAGAATTTTGTTTATTTACAATAAAATGAATTTTATAACATTTCAAAATATAACGTTTAATTGTTAGCATAAAAGAAAGAATATCCGTAATATCATTATATTTATCTTTCTGAAAATTCTTTAAATCTGACTAAAAATTATCTCTAATGACTAACATTTGTTGTTTGTCAAGTAAGTCCCTGTTAATAACATGAAGAACTAGAACAAGTTCATACAACATGTTTAAGGTATTCTATCGCAATGAAACAATTTGTCAATTTTTGTAACTATAAAATAAACAAGTCTGTCAAAAATTTTCTTCATCCTGTGCGCAGCGATAAAACATCTTAATCTAAGCTCCTTCTCTCTGAATGCAGCTTCAGTTCATAAGCAACAGTGAAAATCACTTCTTCAGTGTCAACCTCAGGTGGCGCACCTTAAGACGTCAAAAAATAAAACGAACGAGCTCTGTAAGAGGGATTAAAATTGAATGAAGTGTCATAATTTTACTTCATAAATGACAATTATGTTTTTTGTGCTATATCAAGAAAACGGAGCGGTTGATAAAAAATAAGATCTAGTGATGTGCATAAATTAAATCTTGACAGTACAACGAAAAGTAAAATGGTTTAAGCTTAAGACAAGAAAAAAAAAAAGAATTTATAATTTTAATTTTAAAAAATGGGAACTTCGTCGTAAATATGTATATAATAATTTTTGTATGCATTGTTTTAGTATCATGTTTTAGTTACAATATTTCTGCCTTCTTACGCTGTTGTGAAATAATATAATGAATCATTTTTATGAAACTACATCTTAAAAACTTTAAATTAATCTGTAAAAAAATAATATTTTGTACTAAAATAATGCATTAGTAATTATTAAGAAATGTTTTATAGCACATTCAAAAACCGCAAGAATTTAACAAGGTTCAAATATAATTTCTTATTTCTTCCGTGATCGAATGATTCCGGTTTCAATCTTTAACCCACATAAAGAACTTTTTTAGGTTGATAAATACTATGCACATTTTTTGACCTTCGCATTTATCAATTAAAATAAATTTAAACGTTCATTTCGCTGATTGCATGCTATCATAATTTGAAGTAAATACCGCATCCATAATCTCATATGGACTAAAAAATTGAATTTACAATTTTTTTTATCCAGTTGTCAATCATTTGTTATGAAGTCTAATACATTCTCAGAGGCAAGCCGAACTGGCAGCAAATTCTTACCTCCAATTCAACAATTCTAAGTTCTATTTCCATTTCAACCATGTATTTTTTAATGGTTTGGAATCGACTTTAAACTGAGGCCATGATTACTTGGAGCAACGTTCTCACTATCGAAAGATAGAGAGCTCGAGAATTGCGATTTGGCCGAAAATCCGTCGAGTTCACTAAAGACGAGACTCAGGCATGTTCAACAGGTGGTGGCCGCAATGTCCTCCAAGTGAAATGATACTTCTCGGTGTGGCAGATCAAGTGTTCGAGTCTCTTCCACTTGGTCCCTGTTTCGAAATGACGAAGACTCCTAACCAGTTTCTCCTATCCATCTGGTTCAGCTCAACTTAGGGCTAAGTACAGAGCAGCATGCTCTTGCAACAACAACCTCTAAATAAGCAGATTTCGCATAGATATTGTGGTGCTGAAATGCCGTGGGAGAGTGCTGTTGATTCCCGTAAAATTGTGAATGGAAATCGTTTGCTAGTTAATTTTTTTGTCATTCCCCAAATTTATTTCGAGAAACAGGTATCATTACACTTATGCCCAGTTATGCACTTTAACACGATGTACTAATTTGTGCATATGTGTAATGATATGCACTGGACGTACATTATTAATGAAACAATTGCTCACAGGAACATCAAGTATTCTCAATATCCTATTTTCTTCTGTTTCCAAGCATGATACAAGCAATTGAAGGTATCACAGGCTTCTTATAACGGAAAAAGTAGTATTACACATAGTATAGGACTGCTGTTCAATAAGAACTATTCTTTGATAAAGTAATTGCCTCTTCTAAATTCCGAAGACCCTGGAAGCAGCCAGATGAGGGTTGCTTCCAGGATCTTCGTAATTTAGAAGCAGTGACAAGCAGAAGACCCTGGGTCAATTTACACCTCTGATAATCCTAAAAAATTATTTAACCTAAAATGATACATCTGAGTCAACTAACCCAGCGGTATGTATGGAGGTATAAATTCTACAGACATTGCGAGTACGACCAATTTTTCATGCTAAGCCATCCTAAATGAAGATGAAAGGTCTGCAGATTGGTCGGGATTTGATCTCACTACGATAACGAAAATGAACGCCCTCACCAAACAGGCCACAAATTTAAAAGAAAATTTCTTGTAAAATTTGTTTTTCACGTGAAAAAAAGTTCTTAGCTTAAAGTAAAATTAATCTACGTAAGAGAAACATCAAAATAGTTGGCATAAAATTTGAGTATGCAAGAGAATAAAGATAATGTTTTATATTTCAAATGGTACTAAAATGCTTTCAATCCAAGATTATTTTAGAGCGTTATACTATAAGATTTGAAATGGTAAAAGGAAACAACTTAGCAAAACGATTGGGCTCTTCAATTAGACCCACACTATAGATGTGTCACATTTGATGAAAATGAAAAAAGTATACAGTGATAATGATTTGTAAAAGCAGTCATAATGATAAAGTATACAGCGTTAAAAAAGGAATGTACCAAAAGGATCCTATCCTAAACACAGCAAAAGATAGATTCAAGTTTTGAATTTGATTCAACTGTTAGAGTTTCAAAGACCAGCACACATTTTAGACTTAATAATATAATACATAATCGACTTCTTACCTCTTATTACTATCCACGTCAAAAAGTATTTCTTTTAACATTCGAAAAAAATCAAAAACGCAAGTAAATATTCCCTGGTCTTATTGAAATGGAAAAAGTAAAAAGGGAATCAGTAGATCTGATTTCGCTGTGAAACTCTACACTTTTGTTAGTACCTTTCAGCTCCTATCCATAAATAGTTTCAGCTGATTTTAGCATAACTCGATTTGGGCTGTCCTTTTCAGTGGACTAATTTGAACCCTCTTTATAAATGTCTACATTTCACCTGGTTTTATTTCATTCTGTTGAAACCTTCCTGGTAGTTTCGAAAATCCAAAACCTGCTGCATGATTGGCGCCCTATCCTGCAATTCATGTTTTCGATTCTCACCTCAAGGTGTGAGCCGAGCTGGTAGCTGAAGGATTATCGCTCTCGCCTTCTGTTCAATAGTTTATGGCTTTGAACCAACCTTGGGCATAGATGTTTGTAGTGGTTCGAAATGCACTTTAAAGCGTATGCCCTGGTCTAATTAAACTTCGTGTGCAAAAAAAAAACCGTTCAGAGATAAACAAACCGAAATACATCTGATGTAGATATTGATAGTGATTCTGAGTCCACTATAAATTGTAAGCCTTGGTCTAACTATCCCTCGTGTCCAAAAAGTAGTAAATGTCTTCAACCAAATGAAATTTGAAACACCGATATGTATTGTTGTTACCTGTATCCTCGCGATTATCTTGTCATATTTACATAGCCTTTATATTTAATTTTCGAAAGAGAACTGCAAGTAATATTTTAAATGAGCTCCATAACTTGTTTTGTTACAGGATTTTTAAACGACCTTTTATTTCACAAAATCCTTTTTACCATCGTACATCTCTATTCTGAAAGTATCTGCCAATTAGTTTCATTAATCAATCATTTCGTTCACAGTACCTTTCTATGTCAAGTCAATTAAATTAAAGATTTCATCCTCAAAATTTACTGGAAATTTTTTGAATTTACAAATTTATATATATCATATTTACATAAATATCTTAAGTCGCGTTGCATCTAGTGGTCAGTGTGCTTGAGTGTGGATAGGGAGATCCTGGGCTCGAATCAATATTCGGGCATGAATGTACTTTCTCTCTCTCTCTCCTGTCTTCATCCTTTCCTTGTATGAATGGGTTGTGAATAGTTGCCTACCCCATAAAGGGGTCCCTGTGGCCTGAGTGTGCTGAGGAAGTCGGACTCCACACCAAATTACGATTCAGTTGTAAAATATGGAGTGCGTTGCTCCCCTTAAGCATCGCACTACATATAGTCAGCCAAGATGACACAAAACAGCAACAATATAAATATCTTAAAAAACTTTAGTTATAGAACTTATTACGCTGATTGTTTCTTCAACAACAAGTGCTATTCTGAATCATTAATCACATTATAATGCAAATTAATTTTACAGTAAAATAAAAGAGTATATATCAGTTCTAAAATAATCTTAAACCCTAAAAAAATAATCTGAAATAGGAGGATTTTTTAAGTAAAAATGAGAGGACATTTTGTGGAACAACTGATTTTTATACCAAAGATAGGGAATGTTACTTATTCTTCAAAATTTATTGCCTTCTGTAGCATATCTATGAAGAAGCATAACTTTAAAGTACACTTCCTAAACTTCCTCTCTTAAAATTCAGAATCTCCGCCTTCACATGTTGCTCATTTTCTTCATGCGGCAGATCACCTCCGACCAACTTCCAATTCGCTTCGGGCAACGAGACGCGATAAATCATCCTCTTTTCGAAAGCTGATATTCCAGGAAAAGTTTCAATGTCTTTCTTTTCCTGGAAAAGCCCATTTTTCGCTCATCTCCAGTGCTTGCGTAGTGGCGGCTTGTTTTCTGAATTTATATCACTTCTTGTGGCTCTTCCGTATTTTCCTGATAACTTTGCTACTTCAGCAAAGAAATATAAAAACGCAAAAGCATACTGGTAAATACACTGATTAGTTAAATCTGATTTTCTTTTATGGTCCAGATTTATTTTAGGGCATTCATGTAAATCAGAACTCCGTCTCCTTATCTGATTAATTAATTTCAGTTTGTTGAATGTGATTTATATTCACTTCAATATGATAAATCAGCATGAGTCAAGAAGGCATTTATCTTTTTAGATCAATAAATAACTCCTCGTTGAAAATGATTCTCTTGTGAACATCATTCATTAGCAACGTAAAAATTAATTTTATTGCTGATTAATTAAATTCGATTGAAATTTAAATTACTTTGAATCAGTAAGTTTATATGAATAACACAGAGGATAATAAGCACAGACGCTTTTTTACCATATCCATACAAAAAAAAATTATTTTTTATTGATGCCAGGTGTATGCATATCAAATGAGACGTTTGCTAACAGATGTCGCCACGCATGTATACAAACATTACAAACCATGACACGTGATTTTTTTATAGTTTGCCCTTTGATACTCACGTTTAGTTTACATTTGGACAAGTTTCAACGTGCATTGTTTTTTGTATTTTTTACTGTGTTGAAAATGTCGAATTTTATGCCTCCCGAAAATGCTGAATTGCAAGCATTACTCGATGAAGATGATGGCCAAGCGCAAGAACATCTTGCAGAACAATTGAATGTTGACCAGAGCACTGTTTCCCGTCGTCTCAAAGCAATGGGCAAGATAATAAAAGTTGGTAGATAGGTACCACACGTGCTAACGGACCATCAGCAGGAAAACCGAAAAATCGTGTGCGAAATGTTGCTTACCCACTACAAACGCAAGTCATATCTCTATCGTATTGTGACTGGAGATGAAAAATAGATTTATTTTGAGAATCCCAAGCGTAATTGACCATATGTTGACCCCGGACAACCATCCAAATCGACCGCAAGGCCGAATCGCTTCGGCCGCAAGACAATTCTGTGTATTTTCTGAGATCAGGAGGGGCCACTCTATTATGAGCTTCTCAAACTCGGCGAAACCATTAATAATGATCGCTACAAACAACAATTACTTGATTTGAACCATGCTATACTTGAAAAACGCGAGCAATACAAGAAACGGCAGCATAAAGTGATTTTCTTTGATGACAAAGCCCCTAGCCACCATGCTAAACCGACAAAGGACATCGTTAAGGCACTCGGCCTGCAGCCCTTAGAGCATGCGGCTTATTCTCCAGACTTGGCTCCTTCCAATTACCACCTATTTGCATCATTGGGACACACATTGGCTGACCAGCGCTTCACTTCTTACGAAAACGTCAAATCTTGGCTTGATGACTGTCCGGCCTCAAAAGACTGATCAGATTTTAGGCGAGGTATTCACAAATTGCCCGAAAGATGGTATGAATGTGTAGCTAGCAATGGATATTATTTCAAATAAAGAAATATTAACAGTTTTCGCAAATTTTTATTGCGTCCTTCTTTAAAACAATCGTCTCATTTTATTTTCTTACACCTGGTATATCAACATAGAAAACTTTAAGTGATCATTTCAGGTCCATTAATTACAATTGTTTAATAGCTCTTTGGATTCATTCGATCTTGTTCATTAATAGAAATATATATAATAATAACCATATTTATATTTGTTATTTTTATAAATTAATGCATTCAATTTTTAAATATAGTGATTCAGATGAATTTAAATTAGTAAATCCTTTTTGAGGACAAAATATTTTTCTTGCCGATTACAGCTTATTGATTTACAATGATTTTTCTCCTAATTTTGGTTTGTCATGATTCGATTCGAATTATGGTTTAAAGTTACACTGTTATGGTATATTTAATTTGTTGAGTTGTTTTTTATTACGCCATGATCAATATTTTACGCATAAAAACTAATTCAAAAAAGACCTGCCGTTTATGATAGATTTTGTGAATCACTTTATATACCCACGTTTGAGATAGGAATTGAACCCATGAATGAGCTTCATTTTAAAATTAAACAAAAGAACTTCTCAGTTGAGAACGATAGCATTGAACTCTTAGCAATCAATTCGGCTGGTCAGAATGATTTAAAGTTTTATCGAAGTAAATCAATGCAAATAAAAGTTTTAAATCTTTTATTTTTAAATAAAAGATTTAAAACTTTTATTTGCAATTTGGCAGGTAATATTATGTTATCTTTAGGTAACATAATATTATTTGCCCTTTTTGAGATACATATTCCCAGATTTAAAATGGAGCCGACCGCTGGCTGGGTGGTTAGCGTTCCTAACTTCGAAGCAGTAGGTCATGGCTCTGGCGTAGATGCTCATTTCCCGCTGTATAAGATGCCCCTTGTAGCGCTGAATAGGTATTTCCTAAATGCAGCCACGCATTAAAAAATAATATTTAAAATGGATTATTTTGTAACGTGTGTAGACATATAGCAATTCATATTTAGTATGATAAAGGAATACATAAAGTTATGTTGACAATACTTTAAGCTTTAAATTAAGAAATGAATAGTGACTAAAAATCAGAGAAATGAGGTACCATTCTCATGGTCGAATTTGCATTGATAGTTATCGAATAAAAGGAGTCAAACAAATATCATTAATTTCAAATGAAATAGATAAATGACTGCCACAATAAGACTTAACAATCTATTAAGCTCAATTTCTATTAATGTCACTCGTGCTAATTCAAATTTTTACCTTTATCAAAAATTAATTTAAAAAATCTTATTTTCATATTAGAGTAGTAGTCTTCTGGTCCACAAATACAAATAGTCAACCATATATTTAGCAACCATCTTTTACCACGTTATTCAATGTTTTAAAAATGTATTTTGATTTTTATTTCTGGCTATTTGGTAATGATGTAATCTTCCATATTATAGCAAATTTTATGCAAGATTCAAAGACAAAAATATTGACAAAGAAAATATAAAGTCATCCATCCAAGGCATCAAACGGCCTTTAAGGGCTCATCTTATTCTATCAAACGTGTATTTTATATATTTCCATTGATGAGCTATCAATAGAGAACGATGCCTGCCAAGTCAGAATCTGAAATCATTCATAACATTTTCATTAAAATATGGACATCAAGATTGCAAAAAATAAGTAGTTTTTTTTATTTCTTTTAACCATAAAGTGATTGTTCCTTTCGTTCCAGTTAAACTCATGATTACGTCACTTAATTAAAATTCTCATTGGTTTACCATATCCATGATGTCAGATAACGATCATATTGAGATGGTGTCGTAAAACCCACTTATCGACGAATTTGCTGACTGTCTTCAAATCAGATTCTTCGAGCGGCAGCAAATAAGGTGAAGTTCACCATTGAATATCTGAGAATTGTGTCAAAGTTCATTTTGTCAATAGAACGATTTCTTATATAAGGAACAAAACATCGGTTTGAAAAGCCGTTTTCCATTGATTCAAGCTATAATCATACTGACAATACAACAGAAGAAAAAGCAAAATGAGAACGACAAAATAAAAGTTGGACTATACTTGAGGGTGTCCCTTGAATTCTCGCCAAGTTTATCGCCAAGCTGGGCGATGTTGTTCTATTTATGGTGACCCTAAACGTTATTCTGAAATTTATTCACGGTTCTGTTTGGTTTTATTCTCAGGATAAATTTCAGCAATATCTGTAGGTGTTATTATAGAATTCTGTGTTCCTCAAAGTGAGGGTATTCAAGCAAATAAAGTGAGTATATTTTTTTCTTTTTTTATGAGCTTACTGCATTATTTTTGAAATTTCATTGTATTTTGGCCGCCATTACTGTTTGCACAGCGTTCCGCGCGAACAGGATTGTATATATGTATATATATGTATGTATATATATATATATATATATATATATATATATATATATATATGTATGTATATATATGTATATATATATATATATATATATATATATGTATATATATATATATATATATATATATATGTATATATATATATATATATATATATATATATATATATATATATATATATATATGTATATATATATATGTATATATATATATATATATATATATATATATATATATATATATATATATATATATATATATATATATATATATATATATATATATATATATATATATATATATATATATATATATATATATATATATATATATATATATATATATATATATATATATATATATATATATATATATATATATATATATATATATATATATATATATATATATATATATATATATATATATATATATATATATATATATATATATATATATATATATATATATATATATATATATATATATATGTATATATATATATATATATATATATATATATATATATATATATATATATATATATATATATATATATATATATATATATATATATATATATATATATATATATATATATATATATATATAAATGTAGCAAGCACTAAGTAACTACACTTAACCGTGATATAAAGCTGTTCATTGGTGTATTTACTTAACAACTATATAAATTTATATAATGATATTTTACGATATAATACTAAACATACTATTATCAGTCACTTTATCGTATCACTTAGCTGCCTAAATTAATATCTCGATGTTTTAGAGTAAATACAGTCATCTTAAGAAGGCTGTATTCTAATTCATAAAATGTTTATCTTTTTATTCTTATTTCTCTATTAGTCCAAATTTATTATATTTTTAGTATGCTATCTTTGTGTTGCTAATAAGTAATGTCGATGTAATCTTTTACATTTTTCCCAGTAGAATAATAACTTTAGTGGGCATAAAAGGAATAGCATCATTTGTATGAAGGGAAGGATTATTCCAGGAAAAGTAGAGAGCTTTCTAAAGTAGAGAAATTACAGCTAACTAAGAGCGCATCTATTCGAAATGAATCCTTTTACATACATTTCCAAGGGGGAAAGGACCTAAGCTGCACTTAAACGTATTTAGTTTCAAAGATTAGAATGAAAATAAAGAAAAGTGCTGGAATTATTCCATAATTTACCAAACTTTCCGAGCAGGGGTCTTGGTGTACCGGCTTTGGAATAAAATTTAAAGAAGTGAAGCTCCCCAATAATCGAATTTATGGTAATTGTATTAGAAGCTTTTTACATATAGAATATTTAACAGTAAAGAGTCATTTGGGGATCTGAAGGTATCTGAAATGACGACCGGATCCCAAACCACGTACAGAGGGAAGACAACAACGAAATGAATAATTTTCCACTCCGTTTGAGATGGAGCCAAGAACACGGGCTGGGGTTTTTTTCCACTTTTGTTTTAGGTTATCATGAGGAGGAATAATAAGAAGAAAGCTTACCGAAGTTAAGGAAAAACCATTTTTTTTTCCTTTTCTTTCCACCATCTCTTTCTCTTTTCCGGGAATTTATTTTATTATTATTATTTGTTTCTTCACTCATCTCTGTTGGCATCGATTTTCTGATTCACAGTTTTGCTGCTACTCCACTCGACTAGCCATTTTTTTTTCCTTTACGTTTTTGCGCCCACTTCAGCATTTTCTCCTCCTTTTTTTCCTTTTTAACAGTTTTTCGTTTTCTGTCGAAAAGGAAATAAGAGCACCGAAACTTTCTTTTTGGGCATACAGCGAAACGAGGTGTCTTTCAAAAATATTCTTTTTTTCTTTCTCTTTACTTGTTGTCTTAAGAGCGATCGCTTTCAGCGCAGTTAGGCTCTTCTAGTATAAAGATCGTTTTTATGAACATGAGGCCCTACTTCTAGATTTTAAACACCGGTGGATGAAGTTACGATAAAAAATGATTTTGGGGTGATGTTTGGTATTACTACTATAAATTGTGCGGTCAACAACGATGTTCACCTTAAAGGTTAAGCCTTACTGCACACTTCTTGAGCAGCAGACTTCGCTTCGAACTCTACTTTTAGGTAGTTCAAACTTTTTTCCTGAACTACACTTAAGGATGCTTATCGGTATAGTTAAACTTTTCCTGTGAATAATCTTTAAAAGCTTGTTTTTTACTTGCTCTAAGGTAAAAAATATATATATTTCAAGTATTCGATTTATCTAGGGATAAATGCCCTATAACCTAATATCAAAAATATTTATGAAGTTCGCAATGTGTACGTATAAGTACAGGTATATCTATCTACATACATACACACACACACACACATATATATATATATATATATATATATATATATATATATATATATATATATATATATATATATATATATATATATATATATATATATATATATATATATATATATATATATATATATATATATAATATATATATATATAGAAAAATAGATAGATAGATACTGTAAATTTTATACTCTTAGAACACAATGTAATAACATATAAACAATATTATTAATATTTTTAACCTCTCTCAGTAATTCATAATAAACTGAAGTATGTATTGCTTTCTAAAAGGGATTATAAAGCTTTCATATTGACTGTAAAATTCCAATCTCTCCAAATTAATATTTGTATTTAAGAAATTTAAAATAAAAATAAATTTATCTTTCACAGGTAATGAATATGCAAAACATTTTTTCAGTTTTAAAAACAGATAAAAAAGGAAAAAGTTGCTATTCTTGAGAGTAAAATAAATATTTTCGCAAAATTTTTGCATAAGATTCTCATTTTCCAGCAACAACATAGGCCTCATTTTTAAATAGTAACTTCGTCGCAGATTTAATTATATTATGTAGACAACATTTGGTCATATACTGTTATAAATTTATAAACATTATCTGTATTTGTCTTAAAATATCTCAATAAGGTCGGAAATAATCAGATTTTGGACAAAAATTGCGCCATTTAGCATATTCTACGTTAAAAACAGCATTTCTAATAATTTGGTGATTTAGCGATTTTTTGGCGAGATTCTTGGCAATTTGACGAGAAATAGTTACGATTGGTAAAATCCATCACCAAAGCTCTAGTATCCATTTCAAGCGAAATAGCTTAGAATCTACCAGGAACTTAGCTAAGTTCTTGGAATTGCACGCCAAGTCAGGTATAAATACCGCCGGCCGTTATACAAGAGTTACTGATAACGATCGGTCTTGAATACTAGTTAAGTGGATAGAAACTGTTTGTCTGAGGTACAAAATATTTCTGTGATTGGAAGCTGTTTCCTGTTGCATTAGCTGAATTAGCGCTTTAGAGCTAGATAAATGTGATTTCTATAGCCAGAATTTTCTATATCTTGTTGAATTTACTACGAATAAAAGTTATATTTTTAACAGATTGTTTTATCGACTCTCAACTGACACGATCTACGAAGCGTCGTGCAATTTTGCAATACATACATTCATATGCATACATATATGTATATATAGTGGAAAGTTGTACACATCAAATTAAGTAGAATATGTGTGTATTTAACATACTATTTAAATAAATAAACTGAATATCATTCGCATGTTCTGAATAATCCCTATTCATTAAACTGCTATAACATTTTTTTAAATAAATTGCATTGAAAAAAATATTTTTATATTTACGCTCGTTTATTATAATATTGCAATTATCTCACATTCTTTTGATATAAAATGTTACATTTGATCTTGTCCACATTACAGTTTTCAAATAAATTTATTTAGTTCTTCCTACACATTTCTTTAGAATTATATTCAAATTTTACTGGTGTTATTATTTAGCAATAGTTTTAAAAATTGCATGCAATCTAGTGAATTTCTTTCCTATAAGAAAGTAAATTATTTTCAATAAAATAAAAAATAAAAAAGAGGAATCTTTCTTAAATGTTAAAAGGATTTAACTGGAGAAACATACATTGTTTCTCCAATTAACAATATATTGCTTGAAAACTCACGCTACTAAAATTTCCCTATTTAGTGTTAGTATATTACAATGTTGTTTACACCTTTTGTGACATGAATAATTTATATTAAATTTTTATGTTAAATTGAGTGAAGAATTTTTTATTTTGAATATTATTTGAGATAAAAGAGTTTGTTATTGCATTCCTTAACATAAATAGCAGATTAGAACTTCGTAAGAAATTATCAGTTATTCAACAAACTGAAATCGTTCTTGCCTATTTATCAATAAAATTTGCTGGTCAGCATTTTTTATTAGCATTGTATCCAAAATATACATTTTATTTGATTCAATACAGGATAACTAAAGTTAACATCTACGTTAAATTATTTTATAAAAAATTCAATTCATTGTATTTAAATGTAAGAATGTATCAAATTTAAGTTAACACAATCTTGCCTTTCCTATTATTATTGCTGTAAGAATTGTGTAATATATACTTTTTCAATCTTGTAACTTACCATAGATTTATGAGAGTGCATGAACATCAAGAAATAAATTTAATGTTTTAGAGATATTTTTTTAAAAATATCCAATGTAATAGACAAAAATGGTTTATTTTTCTTTCAATGACTATTTTCTACTAACAAGGGCTAATTATACCAAGACCTGCGATTTAAAGTGGATTCCGAACCACTACGAAATTTTTCACCAAAGTTGAGATTCGAACTCCCGAACTGTTGAATACGAAGCCGGAGCACTAATTATTCAGTTACAGCTCGTGGAATCACAAGAATGAAACATTTTAAGTAGAAGAAAAAAGTTGTATAAGAAAGGATATATCACACGGTATAGAAAATTTCATTCGGTATATTTTAAAAGCAAATTTATATGTATGTACTACAATGTAACATGCGATAGGACAAACTTTTCAGAAGTTTCTTTTGAAAAGTTACCATATGCTAACTCCAAAATTTATTCCACAAGGTTTGCTATGGTTGAAGTTTTTCACTTACTTAGTTTTATTGGTTAATTAAGTTTTAACGCTTATTTTCTTCATGTGTTAAATTAGAAGAATAAATACCTTCTTTTTTTCTTTCTTTCAGAGTAAATTCCACCCAATTTCTGGGCATTATATGCACTAAGTTTATTTAAGAAACTAGAGGCAAAATGATATTCTTATCGTTTATGATACTTGAGATTTGCGCATTATAGTTTCAATACTTTTAAGGAAAATATTTTTGTCTGTTGAAATACTCTCATTTAATTCTCATGTTGGCATTATCATTTAAATCATAATGCCAACATACAAATCTCGCATATTTGTAAGAAGACATGCTCCCTATTTTCTCCTAGAAAACTTACTACTTTCTTAAAAACCATGTGCAATCCCGTCCATTTCTGTTAGAGAATCACAGATACTTTATCTCATTCATTTTTTTTAATAGAATTAATGAAAATGGTTTTTAATTAATTGGTGATTTGAAGTTTAAGGTTACAGAATGGATTCAACTCAATTGTTTATATCTGAAAAAACATTTTTCAAAATATGTGCCTAAGAATTTAATTTTTCCTCCCGGATAAGATTGGAATATTCTTCATTTTTCCCTACGCCATGCTCTCTGTCAATAAGCATAAAAACAGCTTCTTTAAGTATTGATGTATTTTATTTAAAACTTCATTAGCTATCAATAGTTCTGTTTTTAAGGCATCAGGACTTATCAATTTGCTAAATTTGATGCAAATTTCATGTAAATAGAATTTAGCAAATGGTACAATTCTAGATACTGGTTTTATAAAGCTACTTTCGTATACTCTTACTAAATTCGCTAAGATTTTATAAGTATATAATGAAAAGAATTATAGTCATTTCATTATATACTTATAAAAATTTTTTTTTAGATTATGCTTAAGGGATTAGGACTAAGATTAGAAAGTTTTAAACAAAGAAATATTTTTAAGTAAAATTACCGAATCTGGAATTTTTTTAAATATATATGAGATTTCATATGTTTTGAATAATGTAGTTTGTGTTGAACCCAATGCATAAAAATTATTCATTATTATAAATGAGTATGAATTCAGTTTCCTTATTAAAATATTCATTTTCCTTCCTATACTACAATAGTTTTATCACTAGCATCTTGAAACTAGAGCAGTGATAAGCAAGCAAAAGTATCAATATCACAGCATTTGTATTAATTCAATATCATCACAGCAACATCACAGCATTTGTACTTATTCAGCAGAGCTTATTGCGGTTAATGAAGCGCTGTATTGGTAATTGCGCAGTTAGCATCTTTTCCTCAATTTACAATTTCCACTCTAACTTTGATCAGTGTTATGATTTAAACAGTAATACATGATAGATATTAAAAACTGTGGATTAGGTTGAGTATTACCTGAAATTATATATTCCGGTTCAATTATCTCTCGTTTGAAAAAAATGATAGCATAGTGACAAATCAAACTAACAACTTGCGATATAATAATATTTTACTTTTTTTTAAAATTAAGTTTGAATACTAACTGTAAAAATGGATTTTAATAATTATACTTTTTTTTCTAATCATATATTTAGATTACATGGTTTCGGATCCTTTCATAGCGTTTCATTCAAGATGGTCTCCAAATGTCCCTCATGCAGTTTCAGTAATATGTCAATTTAAATTACCATTCACTAATCAATAGTGTAATATTAATATAAAGACAATTGAAAGACATTTTCAAGCTGATTATAAACATGAACAACGAAAAAAAGAACAATACTCTTACTCGATATCATATATTTGATTAAATTATTATTTATATTTTTACACATTTTCCATAACAGATTGCAGGATGGCAACTGAAAAATTCATATGTTAATTTGTACTTGGCTCACATTATAAGCCACATGATAAGTAAAAGCTTACCCTATATCAATATAATATTATATTAATTCCTCACTCCCAACTTCCAAGTTACCTATTTATTTAAGCTGAGCGCAGAGTAATCAAGGCGGCAGAGGGTACATTATGCACCGAAATCAATTGTCTGAAATCCACTGCCACAGCACATTAGGCCAGTGGCCGTCTTAATAGGTGCAGAGAACAAGGCAGAGCTGGACTCAAGATCAATAGATCCATGTTCGCCCGGCTGGAGAGTCAAGCTTCGGTGTAAACACAGATTCGCCAAGAGTGGACATCAGGAGTGAATTAGGGAACACACAATCATCCTTCTGTTAGTTTAAGGATCGATCAATAAGTTCCAAGTAAACTCACGAGTCCTTGAGCATCAAGTATATGTCCTCTTTAAAATATTTGTTGTAAGCTTTCAATTAACTATTTGTACAGAAATCATACTTTGGTATGTGTATATATATATATATATATATATATATATATATATATATATATATATATATATATATATATATATATATATATATATATATATATATATATATATATATATATATATATATATATATATATATTTATATATATATATATATATATATATATATTAAGGCTGGTGGAAATTAGTAGAAGACACTATTATTTCATTGCATTTTTTGAAGAGTATGTGAAATATCTTATATATCCTATAAGATTTCTGCTAAATTTAAACAAGTGGCAAAATCTGTAGGAATTTTTTTCCAGTGTATATTCTGTTATACTTGATTCCTGTATTGAGTAGTACTTGTGTCTGGGATACAGTACTAAGAAAAAGCTAAAAAATTCCAAAAACAGCTGTTTTAAATTATATTTTGTAACAAGATACACATTCCTTGTATACACATAAAAAGCAACTATTTAATGTCAAAAAATCAAAAGCATCAAGAAAAACTTCCAAATTTACTTCGAGATCGGATATGCAAAATTGATAAAGAATTGAAATTCTGTAAAAAAAAATTATCTTAAAAGAAGATGATCGACAAGCAATCGCAAATGGGTATTTGGCGATGATCTTGGCACGGTTTCAACAATGATGGCTGTAAAGATAAACAATGGCCATATAAATTTTTAACACTCTTCAATCAGGGCATATTAATTCCAGTATTTAAATAGTTAAAATTCATTGTCCGAAATAAATTAAAATAACTTTGAATAAAGTAATAACCTTGTTATAATATGTACACAGAATACTGAATATTTAATACCATAAAGAAATTTATAATAGATAAAAGTAAAAAAAAATCATGTTAATTCCAGAAAAATAAATGTTTCTTTAAACAAATTAAGAATGAGATTTCTTCAAGATCTTTTTGCGAACACACATCACTTTAACCGTGAAACTACAGACATTTTATATATTATGCTTTCAAACAACTATAAATACTTAGTATTTCTATATTACACGTACGTAATTATATGCGTTTTGTTTGTTGTGGTTCTTCTATTCACATCACCACTAGATGCTTTCCATTTCAAATTTATTGCTGACGTGTGATTTTTATTTTCACTTAATGAGCGCTTAAAAAATTTATGTTTCACTTTACGTCATAAGTTCTTATCAAATTAACCACCGTATAATAAAAGTAACATCAAAGGAACGAATAAAACACACAGCTTAAACTTTCTATGTATTTTTAATCTTAATCTGAATGATTGTATTTCACTGTGGTAATTAGGTAATCTTTATAGAGCTTCTATCTATAATAATATTAATTTTAAACATTTATAATGTTTTGTCTTTCTAAATGATCTTTAGTGGATCTTGGTACGTATTAATGAGTCAGATGCGAAAGGCAAACCATGAAAACTCAACTTCCTATCTCTAAGAAAATGTGTGGAAAGAGGCCTAAAAAGCAACCCTGTCATTCTATACTGTCTACAACTGAATCATTCAAAAAATGCACTTCCAATACCATGAGCAATTCAGACATTGTTATTAGATGTTTTTATGTCATTATATTAGCTATAGTGATTTTATAAATTTGCTATAAGTAGTATGTTTTAAATCAAACGATGTGTGATAATATTTATTCCCAAATATAAATTTTTGTTTGAAATATAAATAAATGTTATGTAATTCTTAATACAACTAAATATAAAAAAATTTTCGTGAAGAGAAAAATACAGAATTTTAAAAGCAGTTGTTTCAGAATCCATATTATAATGTTATTAAATTTAAAAAAAAAAGTAAAATTATTTCAAATCTTAAAATTGCTTCAAAATACTTTTAAGTCGCAAATACTTACTTTTTATGCTACTTGTTTTATTTGTCAGAAATATGTTCAATATTATTGAAAAACATATGGATATGTAAGAATATGGGAGTCAATTAAATATTTTTTTAGAGAAATATCTTTTAATTTTACATTTCTGAGCATATTTTTATTTCCAATATACAGCTGTCACACCCCTTATAGCTTTCTTTTAGCAGAATGTTCAACTGTCAGTAACATAATTTAATCTTATTTTATAAGAACACAATTGATACAATTTTTAAGCATGTGCAATTTTTTTCTTAAACAGTACAAATCATTATAAATTTCGCAGTACAGCAATCTTGTTTTCACCGATACAACACGGGGGGAATTCCCCCGTGTTATAGGGGGGAAAGCAAATGTTATGGGAGAGACTTGAAATCGCATTATAAGAGTACCGTGTTATTGGATGCTTCCCATAACACGGCACATGGTTATTGTATATTAAAATAAATCGAAGAAGTATTATAATTATTTAATAATAATATCATAAATTACTAATTAAAACAGTCTGATGATAATTACAACTTAAATTAGCATCGCATAGAAGCTGTACTATAATGACTGGTGACAGCTTAAAGTAAAATCTAAAGAAGAATCCAAAGACAGTATTAAAAGCTTGCTGAGAATAAGTACATTACGCATGCAGAAGTATGTTTTTTCCTCAAAGAACTAGCTAAAATCTGTTGGCTCACCACTAAACGGTGTCACATATCATACTTTCATTCACATCATTGCATTTTCACATTAAATTAAAAATAATACGTTAAACAAAGTAAATAAATCTCTTAATCCTTAATGACTTATTTAGAAAATTTGTGTAAATAAACTCTTTTTTAAATCATTTATAATTTATTAACTACTTTCAATTGGTTTCTTAATATTTCGAAATTTCTTTCATTGCTTGTTGGATTTCTTTTATTATAATTTATTATGAGAATATTTTATTTCTAAGAATGATAACTCGATTGACAATTTCGAATTATATACGCCAGTTTAGTGCCAATTAATGCGCCAATTAATTTTCAAAAACAAATTTCATCTGGGTGACAAAATAATCCTAAGAAGTAACCTCTGTACTTATGAAAAATAATGTAAAACTAGCAAGTACAAGAGAACTTTAAGTTGAAATTATTTTCAAAGCTAACTTTTTGGTTGATAATGTCATGGAAAAAGGAATATTATGCTTTAGCGAGATTTTACAAGCAGTTTATAATTCAAATGACATCATTAAATGTCCTGAAACTTACAAGTGTTTTATTTGTATGAAGCTTCACAATCACCAAGAGATTGATCAACACAATAAGGTTTAACGTTTGTTCTAAAGTTTTACGAAGATAATTTAAAGAGTGTGAGTGGAAAACAATTGACCATTGAAAAATCGTCAAGAATATAAAGGATATCTACTTAAATACCTAAAAAAAAACAATGTAAATTTTTTTGTTTTTTTGTCAAATTCAATATTCGAAAAATTGGTAATGTTAATTTGTATATTTTACAAATTAATATGTGTATCGAAATAGCTTGAGCTGCAAGTTCCTGAAGTTTTCTGCATATCGTTATTCTTTAGATACAAATTATGTTTATTTAATTCACAAGTTTTTCAACAACCTGTTAATTGATGCTCATAAATCCTATCAAGGCACAGGTGCCGTATAATCCATGGTTACAAATTCTGAGTTTTTTTGGCGACGACGAAATAGTGCCAAAATGACGTCATTGTGACGTTATGCCGCGCGAATATGATGTAATTGTGACGTAATAAAATTATTTTTAAAAAACTTAACATATCTAAATATTAAATTTAAACCTAATAAAGAGCGTGAATATATATTACAGAAATAATAAGATTTAAATAATAATGAAACATTAGAACAGAAAGTGAAACATTAAGAAAATACAAATGTTTTCCTGATTCGTATTGGTTTCCGAAATTACTTCGGAAACGAATGAGGATAAGGGAAATATGGGAACTTCAAAAAAGTAAATATCAGTTTTAAGAAAATCAGAATACGAATTCTAGCGAAAATTCCAGAAGAATCCGAACACTATTAATAATGAAAAATAAAGCAACATTTGAAAAAGAATAAATATAAATTATTAAGTACAAATTAAACTGTTAAATAGAATCGTTAAGAAATTAAATAGAGAAACAATAATTTTAAAAATGTATATACAAATTATATAGTATTTTATGGTAATAATATAAATTATAAGAATGCCATACATAAACTAAAGAAAGAATGTGTCGACACAATTTTAAACAGTAACTTTAAATTCAATTTAAATTTTTAAAGTAATGGAAAAGAGCAATACAACCTGGAAATTAAGTATCCAAAATGTCAAGCAAATTGTAAAACACACTAAAAAAATCTTACGAAGTTAACTCGCAAAAATTTCTAGTAAAATGCTGAAATGGAACAAAATATTCTAAATTTCGTCGCGTTGACGTAAGCACTAGGGTTGTTAAAATTGAATTTTCATCTTAATTCTTATTGGTCTTCAACTGTATGACGTAATAATAATCAGGTTACCAGATACAAATGAATATCCGCCAAAAAATCGCCAATCTCAGAATTTGGCGCATGGATTATACGGCACCTGTGCCCCTATCAACATCTCTGTCTTGAATGAAAATCGAATTTACTACAAATTAAGTGCAAGAAAAAATGTTTTGCGGAGTTGTTGACCTTATGTCCTGCTAGAACACTAAAGACAACCTGTGAAATTTTTATTTGTGAAATTGAATATACATAATAATCTTGCGTAGTTAGCATGCGCGGGTACTTATAGTGATTTCTTACATTCATAATGTGTAACTGAATGCCTAATTATCGCAGTAATTAATTGATATAGTTGCAGATCTTTTTAATCCAGTCAGAAAATATCTTATTCAGATGTTCGAGCATATTAATATTCTTATGACCAAATGTTTTTCCGTTAATATGATGTGGAAATAAGGCTTTACTACATGGTGAATCTAATCACTTGGCCACATGGCTCTAAAATGCAAATTGATACATGTTAGTATGATTTAAATTGCTAACCAATCAATACAATTCAGTGTTTTGGCACTTACACTCACTACCCAATCAGTACAATCCATTTCTCGAAACGTAAACCAATCAAAAACGGCCACAGTCATCCACTCAGACATATTAACCAATTTTTACCATTCTACTATTTCTCCTCTCTCATTTGTTTTCAAACCAACCACAGAAATCAAGCTCCATAGACCTTAAACATTAATATTTAGAAAATAAATAGTTTTCTCATTATATTCCAGAAAAAATTATTGTCTTACATCTGAATTAAGCAACCATTAAATTTATTTTTAAGTTCATTAAATAATTAAATCGTGATCATTGCTTTCCAATTATTTACACAAACAAAAGCTTAGAATTACCATTCACCATAGTGATATCCGCTAAGCCAAAGTGACAGTCGTAATTTAATTTGGGAAATCTGGACTTAATTAATATCTTTTGCGATCGGAAGTTTGTCAACAATTTACCGAACGAACCAATGGAGCCGTAAAGGCCCATTCAACCTTCAAAAGCAATGGGCTCCCACCCACACATACATACATATATCGGGGCCATAGATGCTTGGAGTCATCCAGGCGGAGCTAAGTGACAGCCGAAATGACGTAATCCTGTTAGCAGTTCCTTTGACAAGTTACTGCAGTCTCTGGAGTTCCATCGCCTCTCCGGGTAAATACGGATTATTACGGTGGTATTATATCTGTCACCCTTACACGGTGTCTTTTGCTTTTTTGCTCCAATGTCCGAGATAGGGACGGACAGATGACTTTATCACTATTGATGGGAATTTTATTCTGAAATATGTTAGACTGCATTTCTGATTATTATTACTTGGAAGCAGGTTTACGCTACGTATTTAAATTATATGGATATAACTCTTCCTTTAACTTGATCAGATTTACTTATTTCAATGTTAATAATATCCGACAAATTCCAATTATGATGTAATCGCTTATGTGATGTACTATCGAAATTATTTAAGAAACAACACGAAAAGCATTTGCTATCATTTTTAAGAACTATATTATTTAGATAAGTAAATAATAATTATATTTTAAATTTACGTTGACACAATCTAAAACCGAAGAACTATATTGCAATTCACGCGTTATTAAAGTGTCATTCCCAAGATTTGTACTTTGTTTGAGGTGAAAAAAAGAAGAAAAATTCAAGGAAACATTTCGAGAAATAACTCGATTAGCAACCTCAGCACCAGATTTAGGATAGATGAGGTACAACTGAACTTGAACTTATAACCCGAGTTCCAACCAGGTTTCCATTCAGTCTTCTTGTCGTGGAGCCAATGGCCATTGGTTTCATAAACTTTGTTTAAAAAGAGGAGACAACTGAACTAAAATAACAGAGCATGTTATATATATGTGTGTGTGTTTTGGATGGCTTGAACACAACCACCAATCAGAGGGCAGCGTTGCATACGATTGGTGTAAAATTTCCGGATGTCTTAGAACACTTCAACTTGTCTGACCGAAAGAAACTGATTTAGCGTTTCTGTGCAATTACTCATAGTATATGAAACAATAATAAAAGGTTTTATTATCTTAAGCATTGTTATAGAGGACTTTTCATAGATAGAGAGGACTATTTTTGCGTCCTCTCTACCAATGCAGGAAAAAGATGCATATTGCAGGAAAATCATCATTGATTAAAGGCATAATACTATCATGCATATTTAATAATTCGGTGAAAATTTTACAATTTTTAATAATAAAAGTCTTACCAAAGCAATACTTTTTTCTGTAAATTTTTGGATTTTATTATTACTAATAATTTTATTTGCTGATAAATACAATTAAATTAATAATCGTATTCATGTATCTATCTATCTATCTATCTATCTATCTATCTATATATATATATATATATATATATATATATATATATATATATATATATATATATATATATATATATATATATATATATATATATATATATATATATATATATATATATATATATATATATACACTGTTGCACAATTGCTAAGGACGGATCACAAATTGCAATGTAGCATAACATTAAACGAGACATGAGGCCTAGTAGGATAAAATATAGTTGCAACACTGTTCAGACATTAGAATAATAAATATTTATTGTTCTGGAAAGTAAAAAAGCTGTGAAACATCTGAAAGAAAAAAAATGCTCATTTGATGCTGCATACGGAAAAATGGAACAATCCATCTAAAAGTCAGTAGGCACCTTCAAGAAAGGTATTAGTACCGGATATGTCCACCGTGTAGTGTGATGCAACATTCCACACGTCGTATCATACTTTGCACAACATTATCCAGCAGCTGTTGAGGCAATTTATCCCATTCCTCTGGGAGTGTATGGATGAGGGTGTTCTTGTTTGTCGGAACATATTTTCGACCAGCAACTTGCCTCCCCAAAGCATCCCACACATTTTCAGTAGGGTTTAGGTCTGAAGAACTTGATGGCCATACGAGGAGTTGAATACCCTTGCTGTCTAGACAATCCTGAACAGCGAGTGTTCGATGACATGTTGCGTTGTCGACCATAAAAACAAATTTATCACCAACAGCACCACGGAAAAGACGAACATGAGGAAGTAGAAATTCATTAATGTACCGTTGGCCCGTCATAGTCCCATTCGCAACCACATGTAGGGGCATGCGGCCATTGATCATGAAGCCGGCCCACCCCATGACACTGCATGTCGGATATCGGTCCCTTTTCTGGATAGTTTCTGGATGATAAGCAGTAAAACTCTCGCGCCAGATCAATTGGCGTCTGCAATCCGATGACAGACTGAACCTACTGTCATCTGAGAATAGTACACATGCCCAGTCCTGTTCAGTCCAATTGCGATGCTCACGACACCGTTGCAAACAGGCAGTACGGTGCTTTCTGGTCAATGGGATACACACAACAGGTCTGCGGGCGTATAGTCCTCCTCCTCTCAAACGTCTGGCAACAGTTTTTTGGTAGATCTGCTTTTCAGAGGCAGCAAGAAACTGATTTGTCACCTGCTGAGCTGTGGTGCGCCTGTTCCTTTTTGCTCCCTTCTTCAATCTTTCCAATAATTCGGCCACGCATAAAATCATCTAAGTGATGTCGGGAAGACATGCCAAAAATTTCAAGTTCATCTATTAAATATTTCCTGTAAAACTTTGACTTGAAACAACAACTGTCCACACGCGTCAAAACCTTTAAAGCTCTTAAGAACGCTATCACGTGATGAACAGACGTGGAAAAAAAATTGCATACGCATACTTCTTCTAACTATATCCCGCTCTAATTCTAATTTTCCCCATTTTGCTTCCTTTCATTTCATGGTTGCTATGGATGATAGTGTTATCCGTCCTTAGCAATTGTCCAGCAGTATATATATATATATATATATATATATATATATATATATATATATATATATATATATATATATATATATATATATATATATATATATATATATATATATATATATATATATATATATATATATATATATATGCATATATATATATATATATATATATATATATATATATATATATATATATATATATATACATATATATATATATATATATATATATATATATATATATATATATATATATATATATATATATATATATATATATATATATATATATATATATATATATATATATATATATATATATATGAATGTTTGTATGATGTATATGCAGCAAATTATTGAAATAAATTAAATACAAGTAAATTTTATTTCTCTTACGTGTTAATTATATTATTAATCTATTCATTTATTTTGCTGAATTATTTAATTTTATCTATTGTATCGCAAATTTTCTGATTTATTCAAAATATTATTTTGAAAAATATTATTGGCACAAATTAAGTGAATTATTTTGTGCCGATAAAATCAAGAAAAACTCGGTTGAATTATCTATTGTTGCTAAAATTATTTTGTATGGGGTGGAATATATATATATATATATATATATATATATATATATATATATATATATATATATATATATATATATATATAATCTCTCTGTTTCTAAATTTTTAATATAATAAACTTTAAAAACTTTAAAGCAATTTTTAAACTGATTTACTAAGTTTCTTTTTTTTTCATTTCTTTTAAGACACCAATTTTAGATGATTGTAAATGCTTTTTACGTTTATAATAAATAAATTAGGAAATTAAATGGAAAATTTAGAAAACTTTTCAGTGATTAAAACTCATGAATAATTCAATCTTGGTTCTTTTAAAGTTATAAAAAATTCTAAAATTTTAAGTGATCTTTCGATATTTTAGGACTTTTCAAAGAAGCAAACTCAGAAAATTTAATAAAATATAAATTGTTTTTAAAGCGCAATTTTTTTCACCCTGGCTGAAAGAAATGCTGTAAGCATCTTCGCGCGCGTGCAGTTGAAATGCATTTAAAAGTAAAGTTTTCATTATTTATACATATAATTATGAAAAGTACTATATATATAAAATGAAAACTTTACATGTGAGTCTCAAGCTCACAAATTATATATATTTTTATGTTAAATATACATACTTTGTGAGCTTTGAGACTTCGAAATGGGTGTGTGTGTATATATATTTATATATTTATATACATATATTTTATATATAAGATTCATAAGTTTTAACAAGGATTGTTTCATTTTTGCTGATTATTAAAACTCTAAAAAGACTATTTTCTTTCTAAAAGCAATTTTTGGTTTTCCTTTTATATTGCAAAATTAAAGTTTCTATGGATAATAATACTCTATTCCCGACTGTATGACTCTAAGCTGACAGGGCAAAATTACTTAAAAACACTCAAATTATTTACTGTAATCAATCGTATCACTTTGATTCATGTTTTAACTAATTCTGAAAATTTATCAGACAGAATTCCGACAATTCGAATGCAAAGTATAATTGATTTCATAAAACATCCAAGCTTCATAATCTTGTTATTCAAACCATTTGCGAGATAGGAAGGCCGAAATGAAACGGAGAGTCAGTACATTTAACCTGCACTCAATAAAAAGTTATTGACGACGGAATCGTTCTTTTCGGAATAAAAGATAAGAGCAATAAAACCGCCGAGGGGTTGTGCGAGATAAAATAGTTTTCTTTTAAAGCATTCAGCACTGAATGACACATACGCTGCCGAAACGTCATCAATCTTTAAATGTATTCCTCCTTTTAATGCTGATTGAGTTAGTCATTTCCGCTAATTCATGTTCGAAGTTATTCTTCGCGAGCGAATGGTTTCTGTCTTGTCCGAGAGGATATATTGTGATCGTTATCGTCTGCGGGGAGGGCAATGATGCGGGAATGAAGTAGAAATCTCATTTCGTTTCAGTTAGGATTCTAAACTTCATTTTGGCAACGTCTTTATTGAATGAGAATCGTCGAAATGAGTTCGCGCGAGAATCGTAACCGTGGCCGCTGCCGATGTTTATTTTGCCGCATTACTGTTTCTGCTGCCAGATTTTAATTTGAATTTCTCAGCAATTCTATAAGCCTAATATTTTAAAATGAAACATTTTTGGGGCTAACAACAGTTATAATAAATTTCTTGGAATATTTAATAATATTAGAATAATCTGGGCCTCATATTTTTCATGCAATATTTTATTTTTAAAAATTCTAAGACTTTTTTAAAAATACTCACATTTGCATTGCTTGGAATTACTTAAAGAGTATGAATAAAATATGTATATTCTAAGTGAGAGATATATATCGTTTTCATTTAAAATCATATTTAGATATATGTAAAATTATATATTCTTTATTGTAAATAATATTTTAATACTTTAAATAAGTTTTAAAATATTAAAAATAGTTACTATTAAAAAATATTATGCGAAACGATAATAATTCTAGAATATACTGAAAATTTCAACAGACTTTTCTTTAGCATACATTAAAATCAGAATATAAGGCTTAAGTTCTAAATACTGCCAGAATTTTTAAAAATTATGAGTTTTATAAATTTAAATTAAAGTAACTTATTGAAAACGTAATAAGAGATCATGTACATTTTCATACTTCTGTTTATGTCATAACAGTACAATAATGTAAATAAAATCAATTAATATTTTTCAAAGTACTTGAATAATCAATTACTAACTTTGTTTCATGATCATGACTCAAGTTGATTCAAATTATGTTCTATATAGTATTAATTTCTTTTTTTATTGTGTGTGTGTATGATTGAGTATATATTATAGTTTCTCCGTTTATAGAAATCCACTTATAGTTTTAATACAAGTTTACAAATCCCTTTTTAAATTTTAGAAGACGCTTTATTTCTTTTTTCTTCAAATGAATTTGCATAAATATTTTTGAAATGAAACCACAAATTTTTTAAAGATTTTATTACATAACACTTTATAACGAAATGGAAAGAAAGGAATAAATATATAGTGTTCAATTTTTCTCTAAAATGTGCTCCGTATCAACTGTATAAAATAGCCCAAGGACTGTTATTTCCCTAAGTTGTTGTTAAACAGATTTACTTGCAAATGTAAACACGTTTAATATTAATTCAGAAATCTATCGGCGTTAATTATTTCTGTAAAAATTATGAAAAATGATTTTTGTCTAAATCTCAAATTTAATTTATTTGTAAAATTTACAAACTTTTATTTTATGTGATGTACATAGATGCCTGTGCATGTCTGTGTGTATCCATTCGATAAAATTTCTTTACATTTATTGAAATCTTCATTAAATTTCTTTTCTTTGCAATGTAAAAAATCCGACATTGTAAAATTGAAACCAGTTCTATTTAAACTACGTATTTAACTACTTAATAAAGCACAATTTTGTTTAGCAGAAAAAATATTTAAAACTCATCTGAAGGTTGAAATTTAATTAAAAATTGAAAATTGTAAAAAATAAATTTTTATATTGAAGCAGATGTAGAAAAAATGATTAAAAAAAAATGACGCTTTTCAATTTCAAATGGCCTTTATATTTCTTCTGAAATAATGAATTTCAGCAATGGAAGCAAAATATGTAATTAACTTCCCTAAATCCTTAAAATTAATATGTTTATCTTACACTATTCACTTTGTAAAATTATCTTCACTTGAAAAATCTTAAAATTCTATTTGTTCTGCTCAGAATGAAGTACATGCTGCCGTCAATTATTCTAAAACTAACCGTTCGGATGCACTTTCTTGGTTAATGCTCATAATGTAAACTAATGAGGGGAGCAGGCAACGTTTGGAAACGGCACGTGTAGGCTATTTTCTTAATTTTTTAAATAACACTTTTGTTTTAAGAATACAAAATTTTTAATTTAAATGCACTTTAGCAACATTTCAGTTTCTAAGGAAATAACATATTACTCTATTAATTATTATTAATCTATCATTTAACGAAAGTTATTATTTTTTAATATTAACTATATAACTTAGGCTCAATTCATATATATATATATATATATATATATATATATATATATATATATATATATATATATATATATTATATATATATATATATATATATATATATATATATATATATATATATATATATACAGAAAGTGCATTTATATAAAATTATTTTGATAAATTGCTTAAAATATCAGGGAAGAGAACATTTTTTTATATATGAATACTATTTTAAAATGTGGCAAAAGATGAATGATCTCTAATTGATACATTTTGAAATACACAATCATATTTATCTTGTTTCCATATCACACCTCAATTTATGTGGGAAAGGAATTTATTCTGATGAGAAATATTTGCACAATTATATAAGAATAACTTGCCTTTTCTAATTTTGATATTATTATATTAGAAAGTTAATCATTATAATATAATTAACTTTTTAATAACAGTGAAATCATTATTGATGAAAGTTTTCTTAATTAACCGTTCAGAGCAAAACAAATGAAATTGTATTTACCAAGGAAAGAAATGTACTTCATATGGAATGTCCCACTGATCCTTTTACTTAAGATCTACATGTTGCTCATAATTCATTTTTTATAGAAACTGACAAGAAGTCAAAAAAATAAATAAATAAATAAAATAAAATAAAAAAAAGCCGAAGATAAGCGCTCCATTATGTAAAAATAAATTCCAGACCCAAAATCTGAAAACATTGTTCATAATATCTGTTGTAGGGTTTATTTTCTTTATTTGTTTTAAGAAACTAAGGAACAGTTCAACTGCCGCAAGAGCTGAGCGGTATGAATGGCAACGTTTTGGATAACGGCCAAATCTGTTGCTTTAAAAATGTAAAGATCGTTCCGAATGAAAATATTAATCACAAGCTGTAACGAGGCAGTATTGCTTGTTTTCTTACATCAAAAATGAAATGAATTCCATCATTCCTAAAGGTCTGTGACCCTTTGTTTAAAATATTAAGAGTAGAGAAAGGAAGCATATATGAATTGATAAATCTAATTGAACCATTTGTATGTCTACAATGTCAGCGATCTACGCTCACATAGCAACTATAACATTTTGTTCCACGATCAATGTACAAGCATTTCAGAGTTCAACAATTGGATTAACATGGCAGTTGTTACTCTCACGATGTCTTGATTCATTGCAACCTTGTTCTTAAAGGTAATTAAGAGTTGTGCGATTTTTTAAAACTTGAATATTTTTATTTTAAAATGATTGCTTATATATTCACACGCTCGAATATAATGGTGTGTCCCAAGGTAATAATGTTTAAATGTTATTTCTTCAAGAAATAATTACAAAAGCGTACTTCTTGTTTTCATTACCTATAAAAATTGAAAAGTAATTTAAAAATTTATTGAAATCAATGGAAATATTTCTGTAAAAAAACAAGCTATAAATTAAATGTCATTTCTACGTAATATGCTTTGTTATTTATAGAAATTTAACTGTGTCCGCATTTAAACAGAAAAAAAGTGTCATTGTGCTTAAGGATAGATCAAGTTATTACTTCTTGAATCATTTGGTGATAAGTAATTTTTCTTACCACAATAATAACGCACAAAAGAATACACAAAATAACACACAAAAGATTTATTTGATTTTGAAAAAAATAAAACTATGTACACTATCAACTTAGGGAACTTTTACACCTATTTCTCTTCGCCTCTGAAGAGATAAGAATTCGAGGAAATGCCCAGAAACCAATAAAAATTGCACTAAGAAAACTTTTATGGTAGATAATATAAATTATTAAGTAATAAAACAGTATTTCTAACATAAACTTTGTTAAGGTAAAAACAGGATAATCGAAAACAGATTTAAAGGCATATATTTATAGCTTCTGAAATTTAAGTATGTCGTTAAAATTAAATAAAGCTTTATTAAAGTTTTAAGCGGAACATTAATCTGTCTCGATCTCTTAACTAAATCTCAATTTAAGGCCGATTTAATAGTTAAAGTGAAAGTTAGTGTTTAACTTTTATAGATCTTAAAGAATATATATTAAGATTATAATGAGAAAAAAATAAAGAATTTAAGAATGTAAATTTTAATCATTTTCTTTTTTTATATTGGAAAGTGTTGATTTCCAAGCATATATATTTTAGATGTTGATTGTGTATAAGGGAATTAAAAATGTCATTGCCTATACTAAACTTATTTTAGAATTTTCATATCAACAAAGCACTGTAATTTTATGATGTAAATTTCGCATGAAACACTTTTTTTAAAATGTAGCAAGCTAATTTCTATTAAGTTTTTTATTAGATTAAATATTTAATATGTGATCAAATAGAAGAAATTCGGAATTTTTTTTCCATTGATACTCAAGCGCCTTTGTTTTAGATAAATAATATAAATAATAACTAAACAAATAATATCTGGTGAAAGAATAACAAATTGGGCTACCTTTGAAAAATAAAGTTATGTATTATATTATTGTAACTTGTGTGAAATAGAATGAATATAAAAATTTAATTCTGCGAGAAGAAAGTTTCAAGTAAACTTGTTTAAAAATTATAAAATCTAGGGTAGTATAAAATATTATACTAGATTATATTTTCTAAATAAATTCAGCTTGCTTGCAATCGTAATATAAAATCTAGTATTTATAAAGTACATTTTTCTTAGGGGAGCATTTGAAATTCCTTGTTCAAGATATAAGCAATCATACATTTATTCATCTTTCTAAAATTTGTTCATGCTTAAAGAAAAAAAAGAACAGAATATTTTACAATCCAATAACCATGATAATTTTTGGTGGTTCTCATGTTTCAGATAACTTATAAAGTTTTCCCCAAAATATCAATCCCTGAGAGAAGAATGCGGAAAAGAGTAAATTCAGGAAAATATATATTGGGCTTGCACGGCACGATCTTCTCTAATGGAAATATTCATTTCAATATTTGACTTGGCGCACTTTTGCCATCAAATATTTATTCGTTTCATTTTCATATTCCAACTTGCAAAGAAGTTTCCGCCTTTCTTTCTACAGGAAATAGGGATCTAAGATGACCAAGTTACAAAAGACCGCCAAAATAAGTCGCCATGGTAACGGGAACAAATAAAATTTCAGCATTCCTTTCTATTTACATGAAGTTGCACTGCTTGCACGTGAAAGTGGAAAATTTGCAGATTTCTCGCAAGAAAGTAAAAACTTTTTTTCTCTGAATATAGTTAAAGACATTTTCTGTGTAGTTTTAATATTTTTTCGAGTTCTTTACGCTGTCTTAAACCGTTATGACGAGACTAATTTATGTAACATTATGTTTCTTAGTTTTAAAAGTTGTTTTCTGTATTTTATCAATGTTAAAATGTTTTGAAATTATTTCTTTATAAACAAAAAGTCTATTACAACATAAATCATTTAAATAATTATTTTCTGTGCAATATATTAGTTAATTATTAATAATTATAAGAGATATTATTAGAATTTAAAAAATTCAGCGCAGATATGAAAGATCAGAAATATGATTATACATATACATATACATATATATATATATATATATATGTATATATATATATATATATATATATATATATATATATATATATATATATATATATATATATATATATATATATATATATATATATATATATATATATATATATATATATATATATATATATATATATATATATATATATATATATATATATATATATATATATGCATAAACAAAGAATAATTTAAAAGTAATATAATTTGATAATTTGAGTGTGCAGAAAATAGTGTAAGCCTTAAATTCTTAACAGTAATGACAATTGCATAAAATTTATATCATTATTACATGCCTATCGTGATTATTTTGATAATTTGATTTAGTATGAGTTTTTCAGTGTCAATAATTTCATGATGTTCATAGACAAGCTGAATTTTGTGGTTAAACTATTTCATAACTAAGTTAGAAGGTGCTAACTGAAATTTACCTAAATTTTATGATTATTTCGCACAAATTTCCAATTCTCAGCAAATTTTAATATTTTTCCCCATTATGATGATTTTTCATGAGCATGAATAATTAGTATACTATATATCGTTTCTTATTCATGAAAAAAAAGTAGAGAGAACCTAGTTCATATTATGTAAAAGGTAGTAATAGTATTTGGAGAAATATTTCAGAATATACTTTTATTTAAATAATCACATAGCAAAATCATTACATATATATATATGACTCCTAACAATTGATATATTCTATAGTGTTCGATAGCTAGGAAATGTATTAATTGAGCAACAATGTCGATGAAGATTCTCTACTTTAACAAAGAAATACAATTCTTTAGAAGCTGAGTGAGAAAAAATAAATTTAAGGTTAATTTATAAAGAACTACTTATAAGAATTTTGCTATTCTTAGTTATTCCGATACTTATAAGCAAAGTCTGAAATCTTGGAAATTTCAATGTTTCTATTTGAAAAATACTTTTTAAAAACCTCACCAAGTCAACCCTTATCTCATACTTGAAAGACACTGAAAAATCTTAACAAATATAAGTCAGTACCATTTGATTTAAGTTAAAAGTTTAATTTCTTTTAAAAAACTGTAGTACGTGATGGATTTGTGCGCACAGAATAAAAATAATTTTTGATGAAATAAATAGTGTTAAAAAAAATTCTGTGTAAATAAATAAATACACAAAAGGCTAAGTTCTACAACCGGAAGTTTGTAATGTTGTTTCTTCAATCATATTCTAAATGTTTTTGTGGTTCTTAGAAAATTACTTATCGTGGTCATATGCACTGAAGATAATAAATAGGCTCCACCATAAGATTCTCATTTTCATCGTTTCCTAGATTTCAGATCATTTTCAGATTTTATATTTCCAGCATCCACTACACGAAGCACAGTTTTCGGGCTGGGCAAGGTCGACTCAGCCTTTCATTCCTTCAGGGGGTCGATTAAACTGAGCACCAAGCATATTTAAAAACTAAACACTAGGGAGTTTCTTGTTAAATTGATCACCTAACCAGGCACATGTTTCGCACCCCATCCCCGAAGTCTGTCGTGCATATGAGTTTAGTTTAGTTTATAAAGCAGCATAAGTGCCAAAACTATTGACAAGGCACTTAAAGATGTTTGATATTATTAAATATTAAATTGTTTACCCCAAGTTGCTAATTGCAATTTGAAATACATCATAAATCATCTTAATTTTGAATGATTAATTGGTGTAAGCAAATGTAAGTCATAAAGATAACGAATTACGCACCCAAAACATTTTCTTTCCAAAAATATTGTTGATGATAAAAAGCTACAAATGTGTTCAGTTGCTTTTGACTTTTATAAATTAAGTTAGTAACCACGGATGTCTTCTCAGTTAAGAACAATTAAAAATTCATAATTCTCTGTGTGAATAATTAATTATATGAAAATGTTGTCCAGTAAGTAGTTTTAATTATACATTTTAACACACAACTCTTAAAAGACATTAATAAATAACAAGTTTTCAAGAACTCGAGAAAATTGTGGTACATAGAGCATTAGCGTTAAAAACACGTCCAATTAGTATTTTCAGTAAAAGCTACGAGGTGGCATTTAGTCTCCATCTGCATAGTTGTAACAAAAGATGGCATACAAATCTTATTATCCATCAGATGGTGTTTAAAAATCTTCTTCCGAGCCTTTGTGAATTTGGACGGAGCTAGGCGATTCGTCGACTAAGAACTAATCTCATTTGGTTCTAAGTCTGCACATCAACTCAATTTTCTGGAGACTTTACGCACCGCACCTAACATGGCGACAAACTTTTCCACAAGCGCCAACATCGCCAGAAAAGCACTCTCCCTTATTAGAACAGCTAACATCAAAAGATCCACCCTTTGAATAGGTGTCGGAATGGGGGCTTCAAAGAGCAGGCTAATTGTCAAATCGGAACCATCCGCCTGATTTATGGCAGGAAATTAAGACTTTCTGTCTTAAGAGGCTGTTCTGAATGGAAATCGAGTCGCCTTCCTCCCAGGAAGCCCTTTCAAGAAATGGCGCAATTCTAAAAGACTAAATCCAGCGCCATTTTACATGGAGGAAAACAAGTGTGGAATTTCTGCCTTTCAAAAGATAAATGCCTAAATAACTTCACCTTAATTTAGTTCTCTTCTACAAACAACATTGTCTGAATGGAGAACTTTTGGAATCAATTGGAGTAATAATATTCTAAATAGTTATTGCAATAACAAAATTAAATGCTTGATTTTTTTTCATTTGATTTTGTGTGAGAGTACATAAATAATTCTAAATGGTTCATAAAAGAAAATGTTTTCGAAACACTTTTAAAAAAGAAAGCGAATTATTTTTGTTTTAAAATGTAATAAAGGACAGTTACTAGCTTTTATGAAAAAAGTAATGCCACTATATTAATTTCACTTTAGAGTAAAGTTTTTGCAAATTAAGCAAAAACCTTTTATTGAAGTTACATTGAATAGAAGAGTAGATTTTTATAAATGTAATCAATATTTAAAAATTATTAATATTTATTTGTTCTCCTGTTCAACAATCAATTAAAAATTCGGCAGCATTTATATTCCAATAATGTAATTTTTAAAAAAATCCATCTTTTTGAGCTTATATTTTAACAATCTGCTTTTTATTATTTCAGAAATATTAATAAAAAGAAATTTTTTTAATGTTGCCTTAAGCAGTGTAGTCTAAAGATTAAAAAGAGATTATTTACAAATATTGCAATACTTTAGAATTTTATTAATTAAATTGGCACAGATGCTGTATAATCCAGAATGCAAAATTCCGAGATTAGTGATTTTTTGGCGGATTTTCTTATGTATCTGGCAAACTCATTTTTATTTGTCATACATATAGAGACCTATCAGAATTATGCAGAAAATTCTATTTTGATAACCCTAGTATTCATGTCATCGCGCATGTCACGATACATTATAAATAAACAGTTATAAATATCATATAAGTTATAATAATAATATAAAAACGTTATAAATAAACAGTTGTATCAGCAATGCTTACTGCTAAATGTTTGACTTTTTAAGACTTCTAGATTTTTTTTTCTTGAGAAGAAATTTTTTCCAATAGCTTTATTGCACTTTATTATAACACAAATGAATTATATATAAATCAAATTTTAAATTTATTAAAATTATACTTTATCAAGAAACCCATATTTTAAAGCACTATACATCAAAAAGATATAAATATTCAAGCCATTTATATTTGAGACATTAATACAAAAAACATTAACAACAACTAATTAGATTAAAACAAGATACCCTCAAAATAAACTAATTTCTTATCTTTCAATTTGTGTTGGAAACTATGTTTTTTTTTTAACATTTGATGTATATTTAAAAAAAACTTCTGCAGTTAGTACTGATGCTAAAATTTAATAATACTGTCAAACATTCTCTATAGTAGTAAATAATTGAATAATTTGGAAACAAATCAGCATATTTAACTCATTAAAATTTTTGGTAGCCTATCTAGATTCAAATATAGTTAGCATTAGAAATTGCTTGGAATTTGTTGTTCTCTTATAAAAACATTTTCCTCAATAACCTCTGTAAGCCTAATTAGCCACAATTTCAAAAATCAGCAGAATCTACCGAATAAAAAGATTCTAAGTAAACTTTTGTAGATTCTAGATATTTTAAGTTTTATTTATTATTAATTTAATTTAATTTTTTATTTTAATTTAATTTATTTTAATTTAAATAATATTTAATTTTTAATTAAATATTATGTTTCGTGAGAAGTACTGATGATGAATGCATCTAAAGTTATTAAAGGATTTTATATTTTGTTAGATTCTATACCTAAGTAGCATACTTTAGTTAAATGGAACTTTAACTATTAATTATACTTAAGAAAATTTGCAAATAGATTCTAGAAGGAAGCAGATTTTAAACACAATGTGTTGTACATATAAATTCTGACAGTAAAGCTGCTAAAAGGCTGTAAATATATCAGGTTTTAGCTCTAAGTAGATTCTAGACAATTTAATAGAACTTATAAGTAATGATAAATTCTTAACGGAAATAAGCTACAAATTACGAAACTAATCAATTAACAATAAATGCGTGATAAAATATTGTTACTACTGTTAATTTGTATCATAAATTATTTTAATTAGAAATTACGATTTACGATTTACGTTGCTGCCTTATTTAGGTAGGTCATTTTTAGTCAGTTTTCCTGATAATGACTAGTGGAATATTAATATCCAAAATTTTATATTGCATTAAAGGATGATAAAATATTTTTACTAATATTGTGGTATGTATTAACTCTGAAATATCAAAATCATACTTAAATAACTTTAAATTACAGTTTTATTCTAATTTACATAACAAGTATTTATTAAAAATATTTTCACTTTCTGAAGCACCATCTACAATATAAAGTGATTATAATAAATTTATATCTAATTCAAAAGTATTCTTAAATATTTTTAGAAAAATGCAACCCTCATAACATTCTTTAATTAGTGTCAAAGCGCTGATTAAATTTTCAGGTCTGCTTCATTAAGTTTATTTAGGATCATTGAAGTCTAACAGTAACTGTTCTATCAATTAATATATATTCATACAAAAATACATATTTGGTACATTTTGGCTGAGAATTTATTATTTAAATTCTGTGCAACATGCAAATGCATGTTTGTTCTATGTATAATACATATTTTCATGATAGTTGTTAATTAAAAGAGTTTTATAACCATAATTTACTCTGAATCTTACGATGTTTATACGGAAATCTAATAATTTATCAAAATACAAATTTTAGCAACATAACTTAGGTTTAATAATGAAAAAGAGTTTTATGACACAAACTTTAATTCAGCTAATATAATATTTCTGACTTAGTTTTATGTTTACATCAATGTAGCAAAAACATTGCATATCCATTTAAGAAAATTTAATAAAATGTAATAAAATCTTAGAAATATCAAATATTAGATAAATATAAATTAACAATAAATTATTAGGCTTTTTGTTGATTTATTTTACAAAAACAGCTTACATTTTTTTATTAGATGATCCATAGTGAAACAACAAAATGTCATTTAGTCAAAATGAATTATGATATCTGTAGTTTATTATGATAAAAGATAAAATTTCAGAGAACTAGACAGGAAAAGACAAACTGATAAGGAACTTTCATTTTAGATAAAGATTAATCATTATCTCGTGCTCTAAAAGCCTAATTATTTTTATAAGAGTAAAATGTTAGGGAGGATGTCTAAATCCTTAGATAATTGCACGGTTTCGGTTACTTAAGAAAGCCTCCTAATTGCAACTGAATAATTAATTTGCATTTGGCAATATAGTGTCTTATTTGGCGATGTCTTCGGTAAGATATTGTCAAATATATGTTTGTATTTATGTATGCATATGTATGAATATATGTACATAGACATGCATATATGTATATAATTAATAGAAAAAAATGCATTTAAGCAATTTTTCCTACTTTTATGAATACTTATATTTTACAATTTAGTTATTTTTAAATAATTATAACTTTTTGCTCACAAATCAGAGCATTTTAAATAATTTATAAACTGTAAAATAATTTAATGTATTTATAAAATGAAATGCATGTTTCATAAGCAAAATTTATGTCTAATGGAAGAGGGTGCAAAGGATTCTAACAACTTTAAATGTTAAATTTTTTATGCTAAGTACTTATTACATTACTCCATTAAGGACAAAATTAATTGCAAATGTATAAGCATATTTAGCTTAATTCTTTTTTATCGAGTTTCATTCCTTAAGTAATTAAAGGAATATTTTTATAGTGTCTAACATGTTGACGTAGTAACCTACTAAATGAAAATATATAATTGTTTATTCTGAGTCAAAGAGGAAATTTACTGCATAAATGAATCTCTTTGGATAAGAACAGCATCGATATTTATTTTCTGACGTCTAAGAATTTCTTAAATATATAAATTTTTAAAAAAAAATTGTTATTGCAGAAATTTCATTATTTTTATGAATATAATTTTTGTAGAAACAATTTTTGAAATGACGTTTAAAGAAGGATCCTAATCCAGAAAAATTCCATTAGTAAGAGACAATTCTAATTACTTGATCCATCTTTTTCGTGTTATTCCATTCAGTTTAAAGACGAATTATATTGATTTTAAAAATTATTTAATTCTTATCTTTCTTTTTTTTCACGATGATGTTTTACATCCACTGCCCAACGGAGATAAACTGCATTTGTGAGGAAGAAAAACAAAGTTGGCGCCTCACTTAGCATTTGTTAGCTATGAAATATTTTCACTCACTTTAAAGATTCTTGCTTGAAAATTTTGAACCTTGGTGATTTTAGGATGTTTCATTACAAGAAAGGAGATTTGCAGTAATGATTTTAAAAATCTATATTTTAATCTATGGAAAGATGATATTAATTATTATACATAATGTTATATATACGCTATAATTATCTTTATAGGAAATAGTTGGATTATATTATTCATATCATGGTTTTAATAATTGAAAGAAAAAAGAAAAACGCAGAGATTTATTCATTTAAAAGGAAAATAAGTCTGACAAGCACCAAATATTTTAGTAATATTGAAGATTGGAAAGAATGCGACTAAAACTTTGATGCATTGTCTGCAAGTGCTTTTTATGTTGCTTACTCCAGGAGCTCGCAAATAGACCTCTGTGCACATGTAATGGAACACATGCCAGGCAAAAATGTTTTCAAACTATTTTATAAAAAAAAAACTCTTGTTAACTTAATAACACGCGTTAACAAATTATGGAATATTTTTAACATTTCACTATTTATATATAGTTTTTAAAAAAGTCTTGAACATTTTGTTTTTTTCAAAGTTGAAACAATTTCACTGTATAAAATGTAAATTCTTTAAAAATCTTAAAATAATGTTGGTACATTTAAATCAAATAAACGCTTATGGAAGTTTCTATACTTATTTGCGTAAATTGTGCTACATTTAAATAAGACTCAATATCTCAAAGATATGTTTTATAAAAATTGATAGAAAAGCCCTTCTTATTTTTATAAAACACAACCGAAAATATACGAATTAAATCGTGTTGTTTTCTTTTCATACGCTTTCATTCGGATCTTGTAATGTTTCCGAATCTAGTAGGCTTCGATTTTTTAAAATCTAGTTTAAAATATTTATCTTGTAAACCTATTTACAGTGAATCTCTGTTAATCTTTATAAAACGCTTCTTTACTTGATTATTAGATATTTTTCGAGGGATTTAAATTCCTGATGACATTGGCTTCTTAATAATCTTTTGGAGGGCTGCCACACAAAAAAAATGATTAGATTCAAATAAAATAACTCCAACTGCTAATTCATAGAAAAAATCAAAAGAATATATATATATATATATATATATATATATATATATAATCTTTTGATTTTTTCACTTACCATTCGAGCCAATTGGTTTTGTAAAAATGAATCACGACTTAGACATTGCATTACGGTATTATAAATAGAAATATTGGTAGTTAAAAATAAGTGAGTATATTCTAATATATGTTTAAATTCCCTTATTAGGATTTAGAATTTATTATTTCATTCGATGGAATAAAATATTTATATGGAAAATTCTGTAAGAAACAGATGTAATAAGATCATATTGAAAAGATAGTTAAATTACGGCTTCAAAGGCAAAACATAAAAATATATTGAACATTTTTTCTTCTGAACTAATTCTAAATTTTCTGCGCCAAATCCCTTCCTGTCAATTCTGCTGAATAAAAATTCATTTTAAAATAATGAAATTTGATATTAGGATATAAAAAAATATGTATGTATCATTGAAGTTTTATATGACAATTTTAGTCTTCTGTAAATGTAAGTAATATTATCAGCAGTTTCTTAAACGTCATATATGTGTGCGGGAAATATATATTAAAATGAAAATAGCACTTTATTCGGCTATCAGCTTTCTTTAAGATTCTCTGAAACGAAATTTAATTAATTCGTATAACATTCATCGTCTCAATTCTTAAGATACTTATGAGAAATCAATTGCAAGAGCAAACACGCTTAATTCTCTGCAGATCTCATGAAAAATGCATCTAGTCAAGAGACTACAGCGGAACAACAACTCTCAAACCCAGAGATTAACATTTGATCTCTCGGGTGATTCTCCTTCTACGAATGCGCTTTTAAAATTGAGACAAGAAAACTTAGCAACACCCAGTGCAACATGTCGGAAATCGCAGAATGGAGAAATCGTAGATCAAAGCTTTTTCCCTGGGGGCACAACTGCGGTCACTTTGGGTGCGAGATTCCCCGGAGAGATTGGGTGGAAATTTACAAGTGCAGAATTCAGTGTTAGCTGGCAGTTTGACAGAAATTTAGACATCTGTTCATTTCATCCCGTTGAACACTTTAATTTTTGTTACATTGTCAGAGCCATATTTAAAAATAAAGTACATGTGTTTATAAGATGTCTTAAAATATGAAATGAATGAATTGATTGCTCATACATAAGCAGACATTTAAATATTTGATACTGTTCCATTATATGTATTTTTATTTATTTATTTTGCTTTTGATAATCGACCTAACGAGAAAAAAATCGTAAATTTTTTTTATAAATATTCCATTTGTATTAGATAGTGTTTAAAAGCATTTACGTTTTCTGAAGCAGCTGAAAAATAATAACATTTTTCTTTCATTTTATACACTAAGCATTTATCACTTATGGCTAAAACTTATTTAAGCGCCAAAGTTTATATTTGGCCCCAACTGTTAAACAATTGCATGGATTGCGTAAGTATAATGTAATAGTATCTCTTCAATGAAACAATTAAAGTTTGAGGTATTTCGTTGTTTTTTGCCCTTGGTGATTTATGACCGTAAGGCTCTTTTAATCTACAAAATTATCACCAAACAATGTTTTGCACAAATTAATTTTAGTTTTGTTTAGCCTTTACACTTATGTCCATAAATTAAGGATAATTCCGAATCCCACAGAAATTGAAATCTAAAATAAAAATTTCACATGTAGAATTATCACACACATCTTGAAGAATAATATGCAAGTTACAAGACAGCACCAGATGGCGCCGATAGTATGTCACAATGACGAGAGTGAAAGAGTGGGGTATATAAGGAATGGTTGCAAAGAAGTAAAATTGTTCACAAGTGCTTTCAAAGCCTTTCAGTGCAATAACCGCATAGTTATGGCACAAAGGAAGCATTTGGAGGATGTTTTACGTGGTAGATTAATCAGCCGTCTGGAATGAGGACGTACCCAGCTAGAAGTTTCCGAGGAACTTGGAATCGCCCAGAGTGTCATCTCCAGGCTTTGGCAACGATTCCAAGATGATGGTAAATGAGTAGCACAGGTCGCCCCCGAGTTACAATGCCGAATGAGGATCGATATTTGGCAGTTGCTGCCTAAAAGAAACAGACAGAGTACAGCATCAGACTTGTTTCGTCAGCTCTCTTCAGCTACCGGTACGACCGTTTCAAGGCGGACCGTGTACAGACGCTTAGGGCACACTTGGAGTAGAGAGAATGCATTGTGGACGCCACAACAGTGGTCTTGTGTGATGTTTTCTGACTAGTCCAGGTTTAGCTTTCAGTCTGATTCTCACCGGACTATCATATGGAGAGTGCTAGGTACCCGTTACCACCAAGAGAACACCATTGAACGAAACCGTTACGGTGGTGCAGGATTGCTCGTTTGGGGAGGAATTATTCTGGGTTCCAGAACTAACTTGCATGTTCAGAATCTAACCATGACAAGCCACATCTCTCGGGATGTCATTCTGGAACAACGTACGTTTGTTTCAGAGCACCGTAGGTGCAGAATTTTTATTTATGGATGACAACGCCCGTCCTCATGTGCCAACATTGTAGACGAATATCATCAATCGGATCATATCACCCGTATGGACCAGCTAGCGTTCTCGCCGGACTTGAATCCAATAAAGCATGTGTGGGACGTGCTTGGTCGATGAATTTCAACCTATTAACCCCCTTCCACATATCTACAGGAACTTTGGAGAGCATTGCTTGATGAATGGTGTAATATTCCTCAAGATCAGATCGATGATTTGAGCCTCAGAATGCCTAGGCGTTGCACGGCCGGTATTGCACCGTATGGGGGGCATACTATGTATTAACCATCATATCAACCATGTTATAATTTTTATAAACAGGTTCTTTTTTTAAATTTGCTCCAGGGAGTAAAATTCACAATTTTTATTAATATTGTCAAACGTATAGCATCTTATTTGCTCTTTACATTTGGTTTAATAAATAGACTTTACAAATAAGTCAGATTTGTTTTGCTTGTGTCTCTTTCTTTGCCTGAACTTGCATTATTCTTAATTTATGGATATGAGTGTAGATTGTTTACCGCTGTTCATCACTTTGTAGTCAATTTTTACTCAAAAATTATTCGATTAATGTATTTGAAATTTAAAATAAAATTAAAATGGATGGCCCAACCTCTGAACGTTGAAAATTGTTTCAATAACCTCGGAATGTCACTTTGAAGAGAACTTTTCATGGACAACATGGCGTGTTCACGTGTTCAAAAGTGCAAAACGCGAAAAAATGCTTAATACCCGTTCTCATAAATGCTTAAGTAGAATGCGGAAATGAGTTCTGCCTCACGATGTTAATAAGGGCCAAGGGCCGACCGATGGCTGTGTGGTTAGCGTTCCTGACTCAAAGGCAGTTGGTTCCGAGTTCGAATCCCGGTTCGTGCATGGATGTTTCTTTCTCTCTGTTTCTCTGTCCTTTCTTCAGAGATGATGTTATATTAATGATGTCCACCTTATAAACGAGTTTTTGGTAGTATGGCGGGGGTGATGCTACTCGATTCCATTGACTTGGTTCACAGGTGCCCACCGGGTAACGATAAATGAGTAGCGATGTGGCAAAGGGTTAGTCACCCTATGCCCGCCGTCATTAAAAAAGAAAAGAGGCTAGATCGTGTATCCAGAATTTTTCACTTAAAGAATGCTACACATCACCAAGCTGTATTGCAGCTGTGCCCAACCTTGTGCTCTCGAGAAAAAGTGTGATTAGTTAGTATGAACCAGTCCGAAATTAGATACTATAAACAAAAAATATTTTTAAAGAAACCTTTCATTTATATTTCCTGATTGTTATAATATGACTGTAGTTGTTGTCGTCTTGTGCCAACTAAGCTGGCATTTTGCCAACTAAATTATATTTTGGTGTGGAGTCCGACTTTCTCAGTACACACATGCCATAGGAACCCGTTTATAGGGTAGGCAACCATTTACAACACATTCATTCAAGGAAAGGACAAAGACAGGATAGACAGAGAGAGAAAGTACATCAGTACCCGAACTGGGATTCAAACCCAGGACCTCTCTATTCGCAGTCAGGGACACTGACCACTAGACAGGCTGCCTGGTTTATAATATGGAAAGCATTTGTAATCATAAGAGATATCTTGCAAGATGTTAAAAAATAATTGAGTGCAATATTATTATTTCAATACTATTATTAATCTCAAACCCACTCGCCAAATTTAACATTTCAGATGTATTACATCACATCACATAAGAGTGGAAATATGTTTAACAAAAGTATTGATGTTTTAGAAATGGAAATTATAGAGATTTTGAGTCAGATTTTCAACTAAAAGCAAGGTTTCCGCAAAGTGATTTTTGGGCCTTCGTTGGTGACAGAAAATATCCCCTTATGAAAGAATCTTTTCTGACACTGTTTTCCAGCTTTGGATCTACTTATCTTTATGAAAGTGGATTTTCAATCATAAAACATTTAAAGAAAAATTGTAGATAGAAAAGTACCAATAATCATTTGAATGACCGTATAAGTTTGGCCTTAACAACTTATGTACCGGAGTACAATAAACTGGCTGACCACATACAATACCAGCCTTCATATTCACTATAAAGCATTTGTTTTACATTTATTATGACTTTTTCTGGATACTTTATAATGAGACATATCATAGTTTAACTGTAAAATATTCTGTATTACTTTCCCATTATTTACTGATTAAATGAAAAACGGCACCGTCTATTGACCGAAAAGCATCTTGTATACAGTTTACTTTCAATTTTTGTGTTCAAAATGTACCCGCTCCAAAGATTGGGTACCACTGCTGTTGGGGATACAGGTATTTTATTGATGATACTGCGTATAAGACAATTAACAGCCGAGTACTTTTGCAAGACGTTTAAATATTCGCCTCATATTTAAACGTTTTGCAAAAGTATGATTTTCTGTAGATAGTGAATGGTATTCAAGCTCGACAACAGAGAAATCTCGATTCACTCCAAGCGCCCATTTCAGAGAGTGCAGATGTGGGTTGCAATAGCATTCTGTCAACGTTGTTACGATGACATCACCCAATCTATATAAATACCAATTTTTTGAGTGAATTAAAAATACGAGTAAATTAATACTATTTATATAGACTGGGTGTTGCCATCGTAACGACGTAGCCAGAATGTTATTGTTACACGTGAAATCAAAGACTAACTTCTAGTAATTGGGTTAAAACAGGAACTTCCACTCCAGAAAGTATGATTTTATTGCTTGGGCAGTTTATAAGAATTTTGCAGAAAAAAAAACAGAGTTCATATTTTTTTAAAAAACAAATTAAAATGAACAAGCAATCATTCTATAAATATTTCTACCCAATAATAAGACACTGGCTTGATTCCATGGCTTTGCGAATTGATTTATAAATAAAATTTCCTACAGTATTATTTTATAAAAGAAATGTCATAATAATAGAATGTTTCTAAATTTGATGTCTGCAAAAATGATGTTTCTTAAAAAATGTTCAAGAAACACTGTTATAGGGAAGTAAGTGTAAGTCTATCGTAATGGTTAAGTTAAGAAAATAGTGTAACGAAAAAAAGGTAAAAAAAATATCCATTTCAATCTCTTCCAAAACTGAAATTACTGCGTCATTAAAGGCGAAAGTATTTCCATTTGATTCTAACCCTTAATTGTAAAGTCAATATGCTAATTGCGCTTGTTTTTATCCCTGGAAATTACTAAACATTCCAGAATGGAGCATGAAGTAATTTGCTAAGCTTCAAAAAGCCTGAATAAAAAAATGAAACCAATGCTCTTTGGAGAAGAACTTTCTTTCTCAACTGTGAAATTCATCTTAAGAATTACTGAAAACAAAACCGCGCTTTTCAAAAAGCTGATCCAGCAAAAAATTGCAGTTTCTAAGAAATTCAGGAAAAATTGGGGAAACCTCAATATGCCCCCAAGGGCTCAAAAGAGAAGCTTTATAGATTTTTCGTAAATCAATTTCCGTTCGTGACTATAAAGCAACTGAAGAGCTTTACAGAAAAAGCAGACAGATAAATTTACCCTGAGGAAAACAACACCAATTACTAGAAATCTTTAAGAAAAAAAAGGAAAGATGTGTGTTTAATTATTTTAACAAGAACTCGAAGCTTTTATTGGACAGTCAGCATTTCGACACGTTTTAATCAATCAGAAAAAGACTGGGGAGATTAGTAAATTTAAATAATTCATTACTGTGTGTAATTTCTATTCCTATATAATCCATATAATTCGAGTGGAACTCTTCCGTTAGGAAAACAGCAAAATTTATAGAAGTGGTGAAAGATTAAAATTTTGTATCTTAATATCAAAATACTAAAATTATAAATGCATGATTTAATAAACCAATACCTTGATGAATAATATTTTTTTATTGAACATGGTATATAAAACTATGTTTTCATTCAAAAATAAAGAAAATTATATCGTAAAAATAGTTTCGAACCACGAATGCGTGATTTACCATACCAATAACTTTATAAATAACATTTTCAAGTAACTGCTGTATATGTTTTCATCACTCGTTCAAGAAGACAGATATGGACACTATAGGCTTTGGACTTATTGGGACTGACGTACCACAGAATTTAACTAGGTATCTTCTTCAAGGTTATGGCCCTAATCGAAAGTGTGGAAGATTGTGGTTGTTATCCTCTAAGATGTGTGAAAATAGTCAAAAATTATCAAAGCACAATTTGAAAAAAACAAGAGAACCTTAAAAACATTATTTTATTTTAAATGATCGTACGTATCTTTTCCAAGATTATGTCTTCTCTCGGAAATATGGGAAATGCTATCGTTTCCTCCCAAGATGAAATAATTAAAATATTACCAATGCATAGTTTGCAAATAATTTTAAAAACATAATTTCTGACCATATGTCTTCTTCAAGATTATTACTCCATTAGATGGTGATGTATGTCTTCTTCTAGGCTGTGTCTCCTCTCGATAGGTGTATATGTTTTCTTAAAAATTATGTCCCCATTCGATGGTGATATATGTCTTCTTCAAGGTTATGTCCCCAGAGTATGTTTTCTGTAAGATTATGTTCCAATTCGATCAAGATATGTCTTCTCCAAGATTATAACTATGTCTTTTATAAGATTATGTCCCATTCCGTAATGATATATGTCTTCTTCAACGTTATGCCCCCTTTCTATTGTGGTATTTATCTTCCTGAAGAATATGTCTCCATTCGAAAATATAGAAACAGGAATTTCATTATGAGACCATTTTTAGATTGATTTGCTGTTTATTGAATTTCTTAAGAGAAAGATTTGTAATGATTTTGATGGTACGGCATATGAAGCTTCTTTTAAATGCATGATTCCTAAGGATTTGAAACTCTTTAGTAATTTACACAGCTTTACAATTTTGTCTTTATTGTGTCATAATTAATTTTTCATAGTTCTTGTACGTTACTTTATGAATTTATAAAAATTTCATGTGCTACAACGCACATTTATTTTGTTCACAAATTAAAAAAACTACCAATTCTCTCTCTCTCTCATATTATAAACATAAGATTTAAGAAACAAAAAGGTGATATTAACTTGAATAATTGATTTAGTGAATTAATTCTTCAATAAAATCTCTTGATTGAAAATAGGCGAATCTGTATTTGGTTAAAAATATAATTATTAAAAAGTATAATTGAGATATTATTTATAAAATTTAAAATCCGATTAAAATAAGGTCTTAGTTTCGAGAAAAAACTTATAGATGCAATCATTATTTCTGAAAGTCAAATTCTTTATATCTTACTCCGAAGCTGTACCTGCAAACCTACAACATATGCATACTTAATTATACATTTTTGAAAACACACACACAAGTAGTGTTGTGGGTGTGTGTGTTTTCAAAAATGACAGAGTACACAAGAATTCTGTTTCTTTCTCAGTACCAACATACTTGATTTTCAGCTGTATAGAACATCAATATATATTTTATTTTCTTATATCTTGCTCTAATAGAAAAATATTCTGGGGCGCAAAATTTTATGATTTCCTAAGCATTCTGTTAAGATCTTATATAGAAACTCGAAACCAATATTGACACTATTCGGCGACAAGATAGAAAAATAAACAGTTTTGCTGTTTGTTGAAACATTCGTATGCGAAGTTGCAGCTCGAATATCTCATTTCATTTTCTTTTCAACCAGCTTGACAGGGGAACTGCTTTAGAAAGCCGCATTGATTCCCTGCGTGTTGCCATCCAGAAAGCAGTAATACATTTCATGCATGTTTCTTGGATTGGAAGAAGATTAGCATAACAGACCAGATATTCACGAGAGGCACACACAACAGGGAATATTCGCTTATATATCTTCCATACACTGAAAATCATAGTAAATGTTTTGCAGCAAAATATATTTATTTGCCTGTGCAATTTTATAATGGAAAAGTTGTCCCTGCTAGGGAACATTTTTTTATATCCTCACGAAAATCCTGATTACAGAAATAGATTTATTTGTATAAAACTTTTTTAAGTTTATACGTTTCCAAATTGAATAATTCAAAAAATCTTATTCTTACATTTCTATATTTAAGTTAGAATTTTATGAACGAAACTTGTATACAAATATCCATTTTCAAAATATATATTCTTCTCTAAAATTTAAGATAATTAGTGAGAGCCTTGGGAATTCTTATACTTGTAAACTGGATAGCGTAAGAATATTTAATTAAAATATATTCCAGCATATTTCGTGCATCCAGGAAAATATTCATGAATATATCGCGAATTTCTTATGTACATAGTACGGTTAAAGTAATAAAGGTTTTTCAATTTACCTTTTTAAACATGCATTTTCAAAATTTAATAATTCTTGTCCTTTAATTCAATAAAGTATTTATTTTATTATGTAAAAATCAATAATAAATAATGAACAATATTTGTTAAAAAATAAGGAGAGATTTTTAGAAATTCAGTATTATACATTGGTAATGACTTTTGCACTGACTTCATATATATATATATATATATATATATATATATATATATATATATATATATATATATATATATATATATATATATATATATATATATATATATATATACATATATATATATATATATATATATATATATATATATATATATATATATATATATATATAATTATTTTGAATATAATAGTTCATAATTTAGAAGCAATCTGCTGCAGAGTGTTAAGGCAATGAATGCAAGATAAAAATGCTTTCCTGCATTTAAACAAAGGATAAAAAAAGTTAAACTGTCCATCTGTAGCATAGGTGAAACCCTTATCATGGTTAGCAAATATCTTTGTATTGTTTCCCATGGAAGGAGGGGTTATCTTCTAAATTTTAATTACTACAATAAATATTATTAAAATTTAATTATTTATCAATCGTTTCTCTTTTATATAAATATTTTTTACATTCTGAATTTCATATCCAAATCCTGTTTTTTTGGAGAAAATATCCTGTAAAAGATACTTTGATTCAGAACGTTTTATCTTTATTTTATTATCTGAGTTATTTGCCGTTTTTGGACCCTTATTATTATAACATTTAAACTTGTAAGATTGCTTTCTCAAAAACCAATAAATGCACTTTTAGAAATGTAAAATTAGTTTTGAACTTTTTTTTTCAAGATTCAGTTTTAAATATTGTTACCAAATGTTCTATTTATGCACTGTACTATTTAATATATTAATAATAATTCAATAAAAATATTATTGGTTATTATATTATTTTGCTACATGATGGCAATCTTTTCTGCTTATTGGCCCAAAATTTTACTTAAGACTTTCAATTGCTTTCCGAGAATAAAATTATTTACTTGTATTAAATGTTCAACAACTCTTTGCTAAATGAAAAGTAATTTATGCCCAAATTTTAAACTTTATATGTTCATTTTTTAACTGAAGGTTATTTTAAATACATTTTTCTTCATGTTTTTTTCTTTTTATAGAGTAATTTTGATAGCAAATATTATTTTATTAAGAAATTTGTTCATTTTTAAGCATCTTTTCTGTAATTACTTGACTAAATTCAATGACTTTCTTTTCCATAGAAGGCTTAACATTTAAATCAGAAGACATTATTTTAATAATTTAATATTTTGGCAATGAAAAAGAAAATAAGGGAAAATAATTTATTTATTGTGAAATTTACAATTGTTTCTTGGTAAGCATTTAATCTATTAGAAATCTGTCAGTCACATCATCAATTCCATTTGCTTGAAATTCTTCATAAAAGAATCAGGATAATTATTTTTGCAATTATTTAAATTAGCAAAAAAATAATTAATATCATTTTTGGTACTTATTCTCCTGAATTATAACTACATTAAAAGTTTCTATGTGTATTGAGCATTGGTAAAATTCGAGTTCATAAATTCCAAATGTCATAGGATTTCACAAAAATTGAGAATACATTTTCTAAAAGAATTGATTTCTTCCGAAATTATGATTTTTTAAAATCTAAATCACAACATATTTTCCCTAATATTTTATCCAAATATTTATGGCATATGCTTAAGAATCACATATATATTGAACAATACTAAAATTGCTTAAAACTCCAAATAATTTACATAAGAAACAATTTAATAATTTCCATATATAGGTCTGAATTTAAAAATAAAAGAGTATTAAGAGAATCTATTCCTTCAAAGTGTACTTCCAGGTGTCACTGAAATATGCAGATACTGTTTTTTTTCCAAACTATTATACGAGTGTATTTATAACACTGCACGCGCTGTTCCAGAGGAGGTAATGATATCTGCTGCAGAACGGCCATGTCCCATCGATTGCTGTTGGAGACGCCGTTAAACTTCTTGGGTAAGACCATTCCCATTGATTTATTAACCGAGATTCCATTCAACCCCGTCTGAGGGTGTTTGGCGATCGTTCTTCTCTTTGAAAGTGGCCAACGTCATTGAAATATCTATGGCCGTCTGCACCCTGCCATTAAAAGAGAACTTTCAAGATTGCTGGAAACGTCCGTCTAAGCACAACCCTAATCGATGCTGAATTACCTTGTGATTGAATTGAAGATAAGAGACACTTTTATGGCCCCATCTCTTCCTTCGGATGTCGTTTTATATTTTTATTCAAAGGAAATGAAAATTAGCTGCTTGAGCTAAATCTACCTGGAGCATTTTTTACCATGAAATCGTTAGTTTCTTCCATATTATACGATTTGGGAAAAGAACTGTTTCGTTTGTTCATGCTTTCATTGGCTCTTGTTTTTGGTAGGTTAAGTTTCAATCCAGTAAGACTTCTAAATTTCCGATAAGAATGTGAATAAATATATTTTATTCTATTTCCCATGAATGACTTGATTTAACACTTTAATTAGCTACACAAATGAATATGTTTCACAAATAAATTAAATTTTAATAATGTTGCACAACGCATATAACAATTACGGAATTGAAGACATTTTTCAAAATAACAATATCTATCATAATTGTGAACAAAAGCCTTTGTAGGGATTACCAACGTTAAGCAAATGTAGCATAAGCAATATTGTTTTTGAATGTAGTTTATATTTATGTTGTATTCTTATATAATAAATCACTATAAGCATTTTTACTGTACTTTTATATTCAGTTAGACTACCTTAATTGAGATATAGTGTTTTTACACATTAAAGAACCGAATAATACTGGGTATCACATTAATTACTTAAAAGATATTTCTTCAAGTTATTATTAATGCATATTCATTAAACTTTACATACCCTTGCAAGTGATTTTTATTCATTTTAATAAATAGTCACCTAAGGCAAAAAAACTTTTACTTAAATACTTAAATTAATAACGGGTTATTACTTAAAACGTAAAGTAGGAATCATTAGTACTACTCAATTAAATTCAACTGCGTATTTTAAATTCTATTCGTAGTGCAAATTTCAGCCAAACATTTGCAGAAGGGATTTTTAAATCTGAGAAATTTAACTAGAAATTTCAAAAACATGAAAGAAAATTTCGATCGCCAAAAAATAAATTTCCTCAGTTCCCTTTCTCTCACAATTTTTTTCTCTTTGCTGCTTTTTACCGACTCCTAAAACATCGTGTAAAATGCCAAACGCAATTATCATTTTATTCTTTAAACTTTTATTTAAAAAATGGAAATGATTAAATTTAACGATTTATAATCTCAGTCAATCATTAAACACAACTCGTTGCTTTAATTATTGCATTTAAACTGATTTCCTAAATTTCTAAATTCACTATATTTTTTAATCAATACACAATTTTCTAGATCAATCAAGTTTAAGGTTTATCTTATTTCAAAAATATTTCTTTGTAGATAGCTTTTGATTTCATTTTACCAAACAAATATAACAGCTGTTCAATTAACATTTTTTGCAATTATCATTACAAATATAACAGCTAAACAATTGATATTATTTACAATCATTTTCAATTAAAATTTTATTTTCAATCCATTCTTCAATTTTTGCATCTATTATCCTTTTTTAAACACACTATAAGAGTGCATGTGTAATATCTTATTATTCATGACAAATTAGTATTATATATATATTTCTGTATATAATACTGGTTTGTCATGGAAATAAGTTATAATTTTCAATATATGGCAAGCACAATTTTCCGACATACATATTCAGATTGAATTAGTACCTAAAATTCCCACTGAAAAATTACCTGATATTTACAAAAATTTTTGCAAAGTTTCATTTTCAATATAAAATGAAATAATGTCTAGAAAATACATTCTACAGTTTATATTAATACAGTTTTAAAGTAAAAAGTTCCACTTCGATATTAAGAACAAATTAAATTTTAAATAATATTTAAAAACATTTTCATATACCTTTACGCATTTATTTACGATATAAGAACAAATTGAATTTTAAGTAATATTTACAAACATTTTCATATACATTTTTTACTATAGAAATAACTGAAAGTTAAAAATTAATCATTTTAATACTTTCATAATTTATGGATGGTAGTTTTTGTAAACTGTAAAACCGAGTAAATAGCTTTTAGTATCATTTTCATCTAAGAAAGCTTCTGTTTAAAAAATTCCATTGTTAATGTTTGTTATTTTAAGAAAGTTACTTAAATAAATATTTGAAAAAATTTTATTCAGTAGTAAAATTCAGAAAAGGAAATTAAAATTCTAAACATAACAATTCCATTAATTCATTTTTAATAATTATTTAAAACCTACAGTGACCATTATATTGAAATGATTGGTCATAATCGGTAAACTAATATTTATGTCTACATGAAAATACAATCTACAAATGCCATAAATGAGATTGTAGAATAAAGATTTCAATTATTAAGTAAAGCTTTGAGCTATTTGAGTTATTGTTTTTGATTTACAGATATTTGAATCTTGTGTGTATCCATAATGGATAACAATATTTTATTCCATCATTGGTTTCATTAAATTATATAAGATTTGCTGAATTCCCACTGTAAATTTTATTATTAAATAGGTTTTCTTTTTCTTAACTTATTTTAATACCATTTTAACCTAATATTTTTAAACTAATTATTTGATATTTAATTTCCTCATAATATGTCCTATTTTATTTGTTTTTTACCTTACTACCTCTAACCTGTTACTTTATTTTAAACGCATCATTTTTCAATCTGCGTTATTCTCGTTATTGCATTTTATGCAAATTTCATTTCATTCTTTTTATTAATTTGAGATCAATTTTTCTTCAAAATCAAACAAGCATTTGTTTCCACAACAAAAAATTTTTTCTAAGAATAGTTTGCTTAATGTTTAAATTAAAATAATTCAAGATATAAATTATGCTTTGAATAAATTTTTTGTTATATTGCACGTACTCATTAATTTTATGTATTTTATTTATTTAAAAAAATGATGAATAAAAAATTTATAAAAAATTATTTATTTGAAAATGTTAATAAATAAATTATTAAAGATAATAGCGCAAATTTAATATAAAATCACATTAAAAATGTAAATAAAATGTAAATATATATTTTTAAAAATACCGATGATCAAAATTTAATATAACGAATAAAAATAATTTTCTCAAACTAAAATTTTAAAAAAGCGATCTATAAAGGAATTTTTTTATGTTCTTGAAAAAATGTTTTGTTTTAAATAAATGTCATTTTATTTCATGTAAAATGAAAAATAAATATTTTTCATTAGAACAATTTAATATATTCTTCTATAAGAGTTTTATTGTGTGTTCAATGCACAAGTATATACCACGCTGAATTTACGTTCTTTTTTTTTTCAATAATAAATTTGTAGAACTTTTCTAAATTCAAATTATAAATTTAGTTAGAATTTTAAAATTTAGCTTTCCCTATTTTTAAACATGTGATTTTCCCGTGCTATATAAATTCATTAATAAAAATATTTCTATTTAAAACATTAATTAATTTTAGAAAATTTTGTATGCTATTAAAAATTGTGTAATTAATTTTTCTGTGAATTATTTTATTGCCTAAATAAAATATTATTCCACATAATAATATTTTCTTTTGTCAAATTATAAACAAACAAATCCGCTTTCTTAACTAAGTTTTCAGATATATAATCAGTATATTTTACGATTAAATGTTTCATATTCCGAATTTATAAGCAATACAAAAAACTTTAGAAAAATATCTCGATTAAAATTATTTTTAAAAAAATTTCAAGTACAAAACAAAAATATCAGCCCTGACCTTTGTACCTGATCTTTCCCTCGAACATCGTATATTATCCAGCTTAAACAGAATTTGAGAATTCCAATTTTTCTTTCTTATTCTGGACGTGAACCCAACCTTTTCGAGAACATATGTTAACTTCAAGAACCGTGATGCAAACATTTTAAATTGCATGGAATAAAATATTTGTCCCTCTTTATTCTGTAAAGAATTTCAAAGCCTCATTTCTTTCCAGAGCGATCCTTTCCGAGAAATATGGAAAAATGGATTGTCTATTAAACATAACAGAATAACATGTTCCATGAAACATTTTGTGTATCTCAAACGTCCGGAACGCACGACCTTTTCTTTTTCTCGAAATGCACGGCTCAGTGAATAAAACAAATCATCGAATTATTTAAAAAATATATATATTCAGCACTGGAAAGAATAGAAGAGAACTTTTATCTTCAATGTAAAGAACTATAAAACTTTATTGCGAGAATCTTTTATACATGAATATATTATAGCGTATGCAATTAAAAATTATACATTTTCTTTATAAATACATTATATATTAAATTATAGATCTTAAATTTATAGCAAAATACTTTTTCTAAGCATTTTGTTCAAGGATTTTATAACAATTGATTCATGTGTGCATTTCTGTGTTGTTGTTGTTGCTTATCCTCCATGTCTGACGGAGTCAGACTAGATCCACGAGTTCGTTGACTGTAAGGAATTCGAAGACTAAAAGAGGATTGCTAAAGAGATCCTCCCTAGAGAGACCCATGCAATCCAAAAGATGCTCAGGAGAAGCCTGATGATTTTGGCACTTGGTGCAGGTGACGAAAGTTTTCCTGCCCTCGTAATGAGGGATGTTAAAGGGAAAACACTTTATTTTAGTTTTGTTTATTTGAAGCATTTAAAATATATTCTTTTTTAATAAGTTTGCTTATTATAAGCTTAGTATTTGACTCATATCTTTAAAAAAGGGGATTTTTCAATAAATGATTGACAATTGGTTGTTACAACTATAGCAGAACTATTGCAGACAATATTAGGAGTATGACAAAACTACTTAATCACATTTCAAATAGCAACAAGTATTCAGTTGTGTGTGTTTTCGAATCGAATGTCAATAAGAAGAGGAGAAAGGGCGTATTATATTTGTAACCATTCTTAGAATGAAGACAACGCTAGATCTTCAAAAATTCTTTATTTCTCACTAAAGCTTCTATAACAGAACGTAATACAAGAACAGTTTAAAAACTATACATATAACAGAGCACAACACTTAACGTTGAATTGGGAATATAATATTTCAATAACTCTCTGAATGGTAGCTGCCATTCTACTTCCAGATTTCTGTTCTTGTTGCCACTAGAAATTCTGTTCTAGTGCACAAGAATATAAGCAAAATTTTGCTAAGTAAGAATGGGATGAAATATATTTGAGAAGAGGACATAATGACACTTTATAAAAATAACCAAAAGAAATAAAATGCTGAAAAATTACTAATGTATATTAATTAGACAAAAATATTATACATTGCTAAATCTCCTTTAATAGATCTACAAACTGCTTCTGAACTTTCATCACGTTTTCTAAAATTTCAAGGTTCTCGAAAGAATTTTGTGATAACCGTACATTTTCCTATCATGTAGAAATTTCACTAAAGAATAAACTTATCTTATTTTAAAATGTGTGGAAACACCAGTAAAGCATTTCAACATCTTGCAATAGTTCTCAAAATGACAATGCCATTAATTTAGATTAATCTGGAAAGATATAAAAATCATTGTCTTGTTTCTTCTATTTCTTCCCCATTCTAAAACTATTCACAGAACTTTCCTATCGCAATTTCCACTTGAATTTAAAATGGACATACAGGGTAATATATTGGAAATAGGATGGAATACAGGTTTAGATAAGTCAAGAGATAACATCAATCAATTCTGGATTACAATCAAGTGATTAAATGGACCACTAAATTGACTCTTTGTCACACAAATTTCACTCTGTCTGGCAGAGATGATATTATCTCGCGATTAGTTAATGAACTTGTTAATGAGATTTTCAAAAACCAACATTGGTTCAGGAGAACTAATACTTAATGTTTTGAGTTAGATGAAATAGGTTATTAAAACGGCACTTCCTTACATGCTCTATTTAATTTTGCAGTAACTGTAGACTGAGATAAAAATTTTCATGCACACTAACAATATCAATTTCATATTTTTCAAAAAATAGTTTTGAAACTTCTTAAAAATCAAGACTAATTATTCATAACTATATTTAGCTGTTCTCAAATCACGAATATTCTTTAGAAATTATTTAGCCAACTATTTCATTTTTGGACCTTGCGCCGTACAACACATCTAAACAGCCTTAACAAAATTATTTGATCAAAAATATAAAGAAATCTATAAAAGATTTGGATTAAACATTGAACTTGAGAAGTAACTTTTCATAAGTATGTTTAAAATCTCTTAAAATTTTTTCCAAAATCATCCCCATTTGGTTTATCACTTCATAAAATAATTTTAATTTATGAAATTATTTTTATTCTAATATTAATGGTATAAGTTATCTTTCTTTTCTTGTAAAGAGTAAAAAAACCTTCATTACACAAGCAATCTGATTCTTAAATTATTCTAATACCTTCACTGTTTACAAGAATTAAAAATATAATGGGTTTTTACATTGGATTACAAATATACTCTAGTACTTCTATATCTCAAAGGAAAGCAAATTGTTATGGTGACAAATTTGTCACCAAATATCTTTAATGTGAAAGAGGAGATTTCACAATCTTCATTACGTTAAATCAGCTTCAAAAAATAAATTGTCTTCCAATTTGATTAACTTATGTGATTGCTATGCGCTCTAAATTGATTCATAAACCAATTGATTTCTTAGAAACATACCACTTAAAATTGAATGTATAATGTAAGACACAAGACGAACCAAAATCTATCACAAGAGAACTATAAGAAAAATCTAATAAAATACTATGCTCAAATTGCGATGTAAGTTAACAATAGAATCTAATGTAAGATAAATTGATTTAATTTCTATGCAGTGAAGAAAGAATCTTGTATTTTATTATCAATAATGGCAGAATTAAGACTGAACAATTAGTGCGCAAGTTATAGGAATAATTAAGTCCTAGAATACAGATAAATTGTGAGAGTTATCATTAAGGTAATTACAGAGATTTCTTTAAACGAATGTTGTTAGAAGGAAAATAAAATGAAAAAGATGAGATCTGATTTAAGTCAAAATAAACGTGTTAATTAAATATCTATTTTATTATCAATATAATCGTTTATCACTCCATGTTAACAATTATAATAACTTAAAATAAAGACTGTTCTACCGTTTTTATAGTCAATTTATTTATGTGTTCGTCATCTTTATATTTAATTTTATTATTTACCCTATGAAATATAATCAAGTTTTACAAAAAAGCATTCTTTCGATTTCGTAAAATATTCAATGTAAGTTTAAATTTTAAGAAAATCAGAAACACTCAAATTTTGGGAAAATGTATTTAAACTAAAATCATTGATTGAAAAGATTTAGCTATGCATAATTTGAAAGATGCATAAACGAATTATAGCTTAAGTAAAGAATCTACATTCAACATTCATGTGCAATTTTAGCGCTTTTTGCTTTAAAAACTAAAATGCATAAGAAATATGATAAACATAAAATATTTTTTGAAACTATTTTGTCTGGAAGTATTGTACTTAGGAAAAACATGTAACTTACGCATAGTGCACTTATAGATAAAAGGTTTTTCACAGATACTGGTACTATAAGTGTTATATAAAATGTTAATACACATATATTTTAACAATTAACATCTATAAAATGTTCCAAAAGATATAAAATAACATGGACGTGACTGTTTTCTAAATATTTTGTGTTGTCTTATAGATTGTAATTAATATGTAATAGAAAAACTTATGATGCATTTTGCGGTTTTAAAAAAAATAACAGTCTTCAATGCGCCAAAATTTTTATTATACTTTCTGAACATTGGTCAAAATGTCGCAACTTTACATGGCAAAGATATAACAGATTTTGGAAACATTCAACCATGTTGAATTAATAAGTTTGGAATGATTGCGCTGTAGGATTCTTTTTGCTCCCGAACTGATATTTAAGTTATGTCCCATATATATTCATGAAAAATCATGGTTAGAGATCAAGGCAGTTAAATAGTTTTCTGGGGTTATTCAGATTGATTTTCAAATTAATTGGAGACAATTTTGGATTTGTGACAGTGAACATAGTTTATTCTATTATTATTTGGATAATAATTCGTAAGAAATGTTTAAAAGAAATTCTATTCAATCAAAAACTATCCATCTAGAAACGAAGACCTAAACCATATCACTAATTAAATAACTCAACTTATTATAGACATAATACCAGTTTACGAAATATATTGTTAATATTTTGGGATTCTCTTGGTATACAAGTATTCCACTATTAGCTTTCACCAATTAGTATCATAGTTTATCCGACTAAGTAATCTTTCAACCACCAATAAAATGCTGTTGCAAATAGCATGGTATTAAGCAACACGCATAAATCATTATACTGATTAAAACATACCATCAATCCCAGATTTTTCTGCTGTCCCTTTTTACAGACCTCTGATGGCAATACCTTGACAGAAACATACGAATCATGTGGAATTTACACCATGTGTTTGCAGCTATAAGATACTGAACTCATTAATATTGAACCGCATACGTATAGCGCAGCTAACTGTAGTGTCATTTGCAAGTACTATATAAAGGAGAAGATATTCCAGTTTGAAATAAAGCAATTGTTTTATCGTGCACATTTTTACATTTTCTTAAATCAGGGATTGTGTTGAACGAAATTAAGCGACTTTTATGCTGATCTGTAACCCCTGGGTGCAGGTAGACCAACGGGACTGGTCTCATTGCCCTCAACACGTTACACCACTCTACGTGAGGAGAGACATATTGTGCGTATGGCAGTGATTGATTGCACAGCCACATCTCATGAATCATAACACAACAAATTCAGACTGTGATGCACCACTCAGTGCAGTCTTGTACCGTTTGAAGCTGACTGGAATGTCCACAAAGTATCCATTGCTTCGTTTATCCTTGACTCTAAACCATAAAATCTTTCGCTGGCAAAATGGAAAACGAAAGGAAACGGCATTGTCTTCACTGGTGAACTCTATTTCTTCCAATGAAATTAGTTGGTGCAATTTGAGTCTGGAGGCACTGAGCGTCTGCTGAGCTGTTGTAGACATCGGGTACAACTGGTCTTGGACCCGATATCATGGTTCTGGAGAGATATTAGATTTCATTCCTTAATGCTTCAAGTACGTGTTGAAGGTTCAGTGAGCAGCTGGTCTCTGAGATGTTGGAGCCCGCGGTCCTTAGCAAGCAGTCGGCTCTCGCCATCAATTACTATCATACAATGTTAAGTTCAAGAGTTCTTTACCCAATATACAGATTTACTTCCTTAGTTTATTTGTTCTGCCGCCCATCAAATAGGGTTCCTTCTCAACAACTGACCCGGGGTACATCGCTTGCTGTTACACCAGATCAGCTTTGTCAATATAGGGAAGCCACACTGCCTTCTACACATCCAAAGAAACATCCAAAGACTTTTTCACTCTATGGCAGTGGTTATACTAACAATGGCAGCTGCACTAATTACTGATTTCATCCACTCTTCACAAGAATAATTTCGATTTGATATTTTTATAACGTATTATCTGCCATTTTAATTTTACTGTGATATCTCTGATCTTTCTCGGCACTGCATTTCATTTGGCCAACAAACAGTGTGCATTCCCTTTAACCAAATGTCTTCACGTTGATTGTTTCTATGATTACACAAAACTTTATTTATTTGTTAACAATGATTAGCCAAATAGATGGCTTTCGTTTCGGTCATTATACGCTTCATTGTTTGTTTGTTTATGATAGAATGCACAATGTGATTAAATTCATAGCAAAAAAAAAATTGAAAGAATATTTAAAAGATGTCTTTAAAAGGCGTTTGCTTACATTTTGATGAAAATTTCAACACGAGTCATTGTTATCTGTTACCTAATATTGTGGTGTCAATTACTTTTTTTATTATATATTTTACTCGGACAAAGTTATATAAAAATGCATTCTGTAGTCACCTATTGAAATGGAAATTTAACTTACCTTGATTCAACATCAAAAAGTTAAAGATTTCAAACATAATGTAAAGGTCATACATGAAATATAAGCAAAGCTTTTATTAATGTTGCTTCTAGAAATTTCGAAGGATGTATTTTCCCCAACAACTCTTCGTTGAAACATCTTGCAATCAAATAACACCATTAGATACTATGTTGCTTAAGTATTAGATGTCTAAAGAAAGATAAGTTATCAGAGCGTGACAAATATAGAGATTCATCGAAGCTTTTGTCGCCAAACATCCTCATTTAATGAGGATAAATGAAGTGATGTCTCTTATAGCCTTATTAAATGAAGATTTACTATCCATGCACAAGCTATGAGGGCCTAGAGTGAGAACTAAAATGAATTAATAAGAAACTAAAACAAAAAACTCTTTTAAAATTATTTGCATTGAAAACTTCTAAAATTTTAATTTTAAATAATTTTAGAATAGGACTAAATTTTGAAAATTTATGAATGTCATAAACCTTAAAAAGTTTAAAACGAATAAAAATTGGGAAATTTTTTAAATGTGAAAAGTTTTAGTACTTGAATATAATTTGAAATACAAATAGAAATACAATCTTCTTTATTAAAATGTTCTACTAAGATTAGAACTCTTCATTATGTAGAAAAAAATATTACTAAAAGAAAGATAAGGCATTTTTCATTTTTAATAAAATTAAAAATAATTTATTACTTCTAATGAGAATAATAAATGAATTTTTTTTAAAAATTCATTTATATTTCTCATTAAATTCATTTGTTAATCAAAAATTAGTTTTGATTATTTTAACTTTTAAGTTTTAATTCCAAGTTACTTTTGTCGAGTAACATTGATTCTAAATGTTTTTGAAAATTTTAATATTTGGATATTGCATTTATCTGTAACATTCTTTGATAAAGTTTTATTCAAAAATACAGCCACACGGGTAGATTAGGACTATACACTGCCCGATGTTGGAAATGCAACACCAAGAAGAAGTTGGCAGGAAATTATGAATACTTCAGGGTAGATGCACCTAATTGAGTTATACAAATGATATAAAATGTTCAGCTCTACAGAGCACGTAGGATAAGATATAAAGTGAGGAACGAGCAAAGTGGAAAGTGGGAAATATTCGAGCCGTTATTGCTGCTCGGAAAATAATTGTTGAAAGTTTATTCTAGTCGCAAAGGAAGCCTGTAACTGAAGGGAACGCCAGGCTTTCGTTAACGGAGTCAGTTCCAGCAGACAGACGAGCTTACGAGGGGCATGGTAACCGAACTGAGAAAAGCAGGTTGGTCCTTATGGTAAATCGCTGCTGAAAGACACCTGGACGTTTCCACAGCATTAGCTGTGTCGAAGATTGTTGGAACAATGAGCTGTGGAACGTTTGTGGAGTGCCGGTGCAGCTGGGGAAACGTCAACATCCGTAGATCGACGCGTCTGACGGGAGGTGGTGGGTTCTACCCAATTTCTGGCAAATCACGTTTATCGAAATTCTGAAGCATGTGCAAGACAATTTAGACACTCCAATATCGAGCATTGGTTCTCCAATATCGCTATCCATTGGTCGCTAATGACTTGTGCTCATGGTGCCCTTAAGAAGACTGCCATTGACCCCACAGCACACATTCTGACGTCTGGCTGGAATAGAGTGATGTGGACGACGGAGTGCCACAGGATCGTCTTCTCACATGAGTCACTCTTATTGATATCCAATCTGCTGCAATAATGGAACACCTCACCGCCGACAGAGCTGCATCATAGTTTGGGGCACCATTGCGTATAATTCCAGGTCACTTCAAGTTCGTATTCATGGCACTATGACAGCCCAACTTTACTTGCAGGATGTGCCTTTGCTGGTGACACCTCCCTACCTTCCAGGGGTGTCCAATTCCCTTTATCAGCAGGATAACACCCGATCTCTCACCAATTGAACATATTTGGAATAAGATTGAACGGTATTTGCAGACCCTGCTACTGCCTCCTTCAAAGGACGCAATTTGAGAAATGGTTGACAGGGAATGGAGAGCCATCCCTCCGGATACCATCTGTACTTTCATTGACTTTGCACCTAGACGTGTTGCATCGATATATCACCATCCACAGTGGTATTACAACCTACTGATCAGACCCTGTTCTCGCTCTGTATTATCTATATCATTTCGAAATACAGATCACTTATTGTTCGTTGCTATCTCTCTCCGTTTGCCGAGTTACGTCATTTTCTGGCCACCTCTTCTGGTTGTTGCATTTTCAATGTCTGTATGTAATTTAATTTTTTATAAATACTTATAAATTTTCACAAAACAATTTACATTTTGTGATTGATATCTAGTTATTATAGCATTAATTAATTAATTTCTTTTCATTAATTACACAAAAAATAATTTTATTTAGTGTTGATTTCAATTATTTGTTTTAGGTTTTGTGCATAAAATATTAGCCTAACACGAAAAAAGCGACTGCTTTAAAATTCAATGTAAAATAAAAAATAAACTATTTTTAACTAATTACATATTTTTTAATTAAAATTTTGAATAATACTCAGTTAATTAATTTAGTTTAAAGTATACATATTTTCTTCAAAATTTAAACCATTAATGTATTAGCTAAGTAATTTTATTTACGCATAATATACCAAAAATACTTTTACAAGTGAGTAGCATTATTTCAAAGTAATTGTAAAACAAACTTTCCAAATAAAATACGCTTTTGGAAGACATAACACACGCCAATACATCGCCAAAGCAGAGAATCCTGTTGTGCAAACAGATCCTTTGCGATCCTGACACAAGATGTTATGGATTTATGGAGAAATTTGAATATTCTTTGTTGAATTACCACCGGTTGTCAAATTGTGAAAGTTTCGATTTTACTTGAAAGAGGCCACCCAAGCTGAATATTTAATTTGCCACTCCCCCGGTGTGGAAAACTTGACACCAAATCTACAGTATAACGAGACATAAGCTAATTAAATAGTTGCTCAAGCTGAATAAGTAAATGAAGTACTTTTATTTCGCCATGAAATGAATGTTAATGATGGTGTGTGAAATGTCAACGAGTATTAACTTCAAATACCAAGTCTTGTGTTACGGTATTGAATACAATTGAGCTAATTTGATTAATTAGGCATAAAATATGATTATGAGGTTTTCAAATGATATTCATATCCTTTCAAAATATTCCATCATTATCTAATTAACACGACTAAATATGTTTATTTAAGATGATTTCTTAACTGTAATGTTATAATTAAAAGTGATTATACTAAAACGAAATTATTCAGCGGTTATTTATTGTTGGTTTTGCAGAAAATATGTCGTCAAAATGTTATTTTAAAAATCAGAACCTTAAAACAGGGTATTTAATAGTAAAAAAAATTAAAAATTCTTAAAATTTTTTATAAATTTTTAAATTAAAGAAATTGAAAACTATCATTATATTAAGAATGAAACAGTTATTTAGTTAAAAGGATTCTTAAAACAGATTGTGTGATGTGTCAAGCTTTTAAAATTAATTTCATTTAAAATCGGCAGATGGCAGTGCATTCTGTAGTCACAATGCTGAAATCTATTAAACAATTTTATTAAACGATTTCAAAATTATATTTTTCGTTCGGATTTCCCTTTCTAAAATCAATTGTATAAATCTAAATTACTTAGTTTAAATTTTATAATTCTCATGGTCATATAGGCACTTTTAATTGATAATTTATTTCATATTTTAAAAATCTGACTCAGTAATAATTTATAACGTTACCTGTCGGCAATATTTGTAATTAATTTTATTGGTTATTTATGAAAATTTTACCACTTTTTAAATAATTATGCTAGTTTTTCTCCTTCTGAACATCTTTCCTGTGGCATTTTATTTTAAAGTTTGGAAAACCTTTACGATTAACTCTGTACTAATATTAGAATTTATAAAGTGTAGAATATATTTAAAAGTCAGTCATAAAACTGTCTAAAAAGTACATTCGAAATTACTCGTAAGATTTACCTGGGAGATAGTAAACATTAGTGCCGAAATAACAGAATGAGAAACATTTGTAAACTTTAAAAAGAAAGTTTGTATTATTTAAGGACTGTTGATAACAAGACGTGGATGTTTGCCATGTAATTTTTACAAACAACAATAATTGTGTTTCTTGAGATTTTCATTTCTACATTATATCAGGTTATATAAATTTAAAGGTATTAGCATGTTATTACATCATCATTTTCTCAAAAAATATTATGTGGCTTAATGTAATAATTTAGGCATTTTTGCTTTACATTTCATTTAAAAAATTATCGCTTTATTTATGTATCACAATATTTTTCTTTTTTAGAGGACCACCAACAAAACACCGCGTTTGTGACACATAACTACCAAAGCACAACGACAGAGTAACACTTTTTGATAATCTTACACGAAACTTCTATTACTCGATTGAGCACTTGTATTTCGAATTTTATTGTTCTTCTAGATTGTTAGAGTCAATTGTGCTTTTCAATGTTTTTGCTTACTTTTGTAATTTCTGTTTTGCTAGTCATAAATATTATTGTTCAGAAATTGTTCTTTAAAATGCATGCAGTAGATTTATTCCAAACACATGAATATCATCTTCGTAAATAGTTGTGTCATTTGCCGTATCAATCAAAAGTCGCTTTTGCCATTTTAGAAGAAATTCTAATTAGACTGAGATCTGCAATTCAGAGGAGATTCCGAAACAGTACAAATATCTAATCCCGAAGTATAATCGTATCTACGAAATTGTGTGAGTATTGAAAGCTACAGCACAAACCACATACTCATCACATCACAAATACACTGACAAATTGTAAATTATTTGAAATTAAATTATTCTAATATTTGAAACTGAAAAATGTGCTAACTTTTTATTGAAAATGATCAGTAAATTCAGTTTCAAAATTGTGTCATGAAAAATGGCAAATTAAAAAAATTTCGTTGAGTTTTTTATTGACACTTTTAAAATCTTCAAGAAAGGTAACAAATGTAGTGACGAGAGATTTTTTCTCTGGATTTAGCATTCGCTTATAATCCTGAAATAATAAATAGCTGATGTTACTTATATTGCTAGCCACCTAAAATGGAACACCAAGAAGGACCAAAGATATCGCAGTAAAATGCATACTATGCATGCATACTATTCTATTCCATCGCACAATAGCCATTACTTCTATAAACACTGCACACTCCTTTACATGGAATCAAAGGTGTTTTGAATACATTCTTTGGGTATAAAACTCCATGCTACTTTTACATTTTGCAAAATTTGATCTGGTGTAGCAGTAGTTGGTTGAACCCTGGCCAATTGTGCGCAAGCATAAATCACACGTTTTTGATTGGCGATAGATCGGGAAAACATGCAGGCCAAGGGAATAATTCAATTTGATGAGTACAGAAAAACAAAAGAGTATTACTTTCTACGTATACACACATAATCTTCTTGGATTATGGCTGACGCCAAACGCTGAATGTATTGTCGGTGCACAAGCTCCAAACCTCAGACATTCAGTGCTGACTGTCCAGTGTATTGGCAATGCGCACCAGAGAAATGCGGACGTGAAATTAAACGCCGCCCCAATTCATAATACTGGCTGCAAGATCAATGTGGTGATCCACATAACGTAACACACATCAGGTGTCTCTCACCACTTGAATCTAACCTGGGTGGTGCTACCAACAGAAGTGGAATTCGTTTGTAAAGATAATATGATTCATTCCATTGACCATGACTGTCATTCATTGCTCTATTGTTAGTGCAAATACCTAAAGCTTTGAGTCAAAAGTAAGCGAAGAATTGATCATCTTGCGGTCATTCTAGAGTTACAAATGGCATTAAAATGGTAGAAACGAACACCGAATGATTTATAACAGACTGAATCTGTTGCTAGGCAGTTGGACCATCCGTCACTGCCATTTGCACAATATGCTTGTCATCACGTGAAGTTGAGAAAAAAGCTGGTCCGTCTGTCCAACGTTCCCTCGTGTATCCATCAGTAACAGATCCACATTACAGTTGCTCGGAGAGATGCTTTATGTCTTTTACAAGTCATAATTAAACACCTTACGCAAAAAAGCAGAACAAAAGCAGTTGCCATACTTCAAATGAGCAAATGGTAATGAGTAAAATTTCGATAATATTAGTTTAGATTGTTACTCAAAAAAAGAACAATGGTGATACTTTTATTAGATAATAGCCAATAGAATATTCATTTTTTGTGGAATCCATCTATTACGATGAAAGTGTATAGTATCTTTATCACAAAAAAAAGTTCAAGATGACTCCTTTAAGATTTTAAATGCTTATTGTGCCGAATGCATATAATTTTCGTAAGTAGGAAACATTAAATAATGAGAATGAGAAAACAGTAACTGTGAAATGAAATGTTAGTAGTGAAATGAATAAATAGATGAATCGATGAATAATGAGATAATATGATGATAAAAGCAGAATGTATAAACAACGCCGCTTCGGAGAATGCTATTTTACACAATTTTATTAATGAAAAATTATAAATCCTGTATACCGTGAAAATATAAGCCTTACAAAAGTAGTTTGTCCCCATTTTAAACATTTCAAAAGATTTTCTTAAGTTAAAAATTTTTAATAAGTAATAAAAAATAAAATAAAATGTAGTGTTTTAATGCACAACATTTTTAAAGGTTTATGAGAATTTTCTTCTTAGAAAAGAAATTCTTATTTTTATAAAAAAAAAAACTTTTAAATTGGATTTTTTCTTCATGGTATTTCTTACGGGATAATGGCAAAGAGCTTGAAACGCGCCTTCTTAAAAGTTAAAGAAAGGAAAAACACACTCTTCTACCTCTTTCTTGTCACGTATTAATGAATAAAAAAAGACCAAAACACCATACGCGACTCCGCTTGGCCAACTTTCCCTTGTAGGACATCCTCCGAAATGATCATCCTTTTTGCAGCCAATGAGGATGAAAAGAGAACAACGACAAGAGAAAAAAGGCAGCACAGAAAAGCAGTGAAGCATATATCTTCTGGAAGAAAAAAATTAAGCACCAATTCAGAAGAGAGATACCATCCACTTGTTGAGAAGTGAATTTTCCGATCCCATTGGCGCCATTACGTCCTGCCCTCTTCTAACTGTAACTGTAGCAGAAGAGGCGGGAGAAAACAAGAAAGAACGAAAAAGCTCCAGAATTGATGGGCGCCATAGCATTCCAGTGAGGAGGCTGCAGCTTTTCTGACTGCTACCGAACGCAACAGGCATCAAAGATTCAAACTCTCGGAAGAGAATCACGTTGTGTTGTTGCTGCAGGATCAGGAGTGAAAAAGAAGGTTGTTTTCCCGGAAATACATGGAACGTGAGGAATGCTGTGTGGAAGGCTCGGCCTGGCTAATTCCGGACTGATAATCTTCTTAACCTTTCAAACTTGAAGAGGACGTGAGAACGTATGATGTCTTTATACGCTGGATGGGTTTTTCCTTGTTCTTTTTTTGTGAAATTGTTGATTTAGAGCACGGGGCCCGTTTTAACCTCATGTAATGCGTCTTACTCTGTTTTCCACGAGGATTTACGGATGCATAAACGTACAAAAACATCAACACGTTGTGTTTTAAAGTTTTAAAAAAGTTTTATTTATTTGTTTGGTTTAGAATTATTTATTGCATAGTTATATTAAAATAAAACAAACTTTTATTTGAGATAAGAAAACAAAATAAGACCATATATATTTCACTTCAGACTTAATTTTTTTAATATAAATAACATTTTGGTAATAATAAATAATAATTCAAAACATTTTAGTTATAGGAATTAAATTCATTATTTTTCAGTTCACACGTATTGAATTATCATAACGGATTTAATTTATTTTACAAAATGGCCACTCTTTTGCTTTATCGTTAAACGGATTAATGCAAAAAAGAATATTAATATCCGTAAAATTGAAAAAAAGAATAAATTGAGGGTTTTATTTTAATTTTTATTATTTATTTATTTTTGGAGAAAGATCTAGAGGTTAGATTTTAAACATAATTAACAAATTGCTTGTTATTTACTGTGACTGTGAAATAAAAGAGCAAAACACTCCAATAAAATTATTCTTTTTCTATAATGGTGCTGCATAATATTACATTCGCATTTTACACAGTGTTTAA